>JXTB01000305.1:140658-215442 GCA_002914805.1 Parasponia andersonii | reverse complement strand
CCGTTTAAAATTCAAATAAAATTGATCAATACATACACACATCAAACTTGTACCAAAGAACGTGTCTCAAGCATTTCACTGCAAAATTATCTTAAAACGTAATAAGTGTTAATAATCTAATAATTTTAAAGTAAAACTTAAAATAGTATGTAGACGTGACAATAATATAATTAAAAATGCTATATAATCACGTTATTATTGGCTCTTTATTTATGTGAGGAATTGGGTGTCGTTTGAAAATTTTGGATATCACAATTTGGGTTAGATTAGAAATGATATTTATTTTCAAACAATTAAGAATTGGTAGATTTAAAGTTTAGCTAATTCTTTGAAGATTTGTTTGAAAATTCATTTGAAAGATTTTTGAGCCATATCAAAGAGAATATATGTGCAATGAACTAAATCAAATACAAGACTAAGTATGAAATATAACTTATCTAAGTATAATCTTGTATCTTGATTGTCCATCTTCAAGTTTGATTCTAATAAGTCCATAAGCATCCATCTTCAAGTTTAATTCCTTAATTAAATTGAGATAAAACTTTAAAACTATTTCACTACACACTCAATTTAAATCATTAGTACTAAATCAAATATTTGTTATCTTCTAAATAAAAGTGAGTAAGATTGAAACCTTAATTTCTCAGCAAAATAATCTAGATGTTTATTAAATTTATTCTACAAAATTATTGTGCTATTTAAAAGTAACATCTAACTGTTCAAAATACTTTATCTACCATTTGCATTTTTTTAATTAATAAAGAAGGGGTAAAATTGGTATTTCACCGCTCAAAACACTTAATTTATTAGGACGAGATATATACTTGCAGAGATTTCAAATGTCAGTATTAATTTACAAAACTCAATCAACCTTGAGGTTATTTTTTTTGCAAAAAATCTAAACTTCATGCCATTTTTTTTTTTTTTTGTTATTTACCCATAGTTTAATGAAGTAGCCAGGGATTTAACATTCTATTCTGTCTTGAATTTAATGGTCTATCTACTGGATTACAGCTTCTATGACTTGAATCTGAAGTGGGTTTTCAAAGTAAGAATCAAATTACTTAATTTTGGTTGCGGATACTTCGAAACCTTAGTGATCATATGTTATGTACCCATGTATAGTTTGATCATTCTGATCCTCATTTTGATATGCTCTTCTCTTCGAATGTTCTTGCACTTTGCATCTTCAAATATATATATGTTGAACTCTGCTTTTTCTGAATAAGATGTCTAAAATTGATACTAATTTGTTAACTACCAACTCCAGCGATTCAGTAACAGAAAGTAGTAGTACCAGACAAATGTGGCGAGAAACTTGTTGGCTTAGTGCACGAAACTGGATCCGCGGAGATTGTAATATTATGCCATGGTTTTCGATCCTCTAAGGCAAGGGATTCTGATGTATGAATAGCTATTTTCTGATTGTTCCAGCATGAAAACAGTTGTGGCCACCAAGTGATATTTTTTTCCAATTTTCGGTAGTAACTTATTATGGAGGACACTTTTATCTAAAGAATGTAACTAATGTAAAGTGCACTCATCTACTGATTAATTGGTCAATAACCTCTCATGAGAACACAAATATCTCAGTTGTATTCATTGTGGATAAGTTTTACAGCTTAATATTTCATGTTTTGTTTCACCTACAGGAAGAAACAACGATAGTTAACTTAGCTGTTACATTGGAAAATGAAGGAATCAGTTCGTTCCGTTTTGACTTTGCTGGAAATGGGTAAGGTGCTGTTATAAGAGATCTAACCATCTTGATTATAGAAACGTGATGTAATTGCAAGTACTGAAAGATTAGCTACAACTACTAGCAAGTAATCCTCATCTTACTTTTGTGCCATCAAAGCTCATACTTCCGTATACAAGTGCAAAACGAAATCAAACCCTGCTCAGAGCTTTTTTGATTCTTGATCGGCTTTGGATTAGAAGAATGTTACAACATTAGCAGGGGAGGTGAAACGTTTAGTACATGTCAAAAACTTAGGTGAACTAAAATTGAACTAGTACGTGAACTAAAATTGAACTAGTAGTGGGAGCTTTTCCATTGGTTTATGTTTGTGTGACTGCCATGTTGTGGTTGTTGGTATTGGGTTCCAAATATGTATTTTACTTACGTTAATTAGGTTGTGTTGTCTCTCCTTTGCAGGGAAAGTGAAGATACATTTCGGTATGCAAACTTTCAGAAAGAAGCGGATGATATACGTTCTGTAATAGAGCACTCCGGAGCAAATCGTGTAATTACGTTCTAGACATTTCCTAATCACAATTCAATTTGGGTTTTGATGAACATTAAGCTCTCTTAGTACTGTTTCAATATGATTGCTCAGATTGAAGGATATATGGCAATATCCTCACAGTATCCTTCAGTATTACTTTTTCTCTTAAAGCATCTTACCAAAATCTACGAAGTTGCAGGAGGCATTCCAGTGCTCCTGTGTGCTTCTAGATATCATTACATCCATACAGTTGTCAATGTTTCTGGGGATTATGACATGAAGAGAGGCATTGTCGAACGCTTTGGAGAAGATTTCACGCAAAGGCTCAAGGAGAGCGGATATATTGAGGTCAAAGATAAGAATGGTAATTTGATGTTTTCCTAATAATTTATTCTGAACGTATGTAATATATAAGTCTGTCTTGATGGCCAAGTCAAATTTCTCAATCTGAAATCTGTTGTCTCCAGATACTTATTTTCACAGTACTTTCTGGATAACACTTTTGATCTTTTCATGTAGGAAATATCAGTTATCGAGTAACCGAATAAGGTATGATGGATCGTCTGAATACTGATATGCACGCAGCATGTCTTCAGATGGACAAAGAGTGCAAGTAAATAAAACTTGCTCACGTCTGACCATTTTCTCTTGTAATTCTTGCATGACCAAGCACATTGTATGTAATGCCATTTCCATAATATTTCTATCCTTGATAAGACATGTTGATGGTAACAATATGACGCTTCTAAACATCATAATGCACTTATCTTCTTGGCTATAAATTACCTGAATTTCATCTGATCCATAACACATTACATTTCGATGAAATGTAAATTCATTCGGGGTGTTGACAATCCACGGATCAGCGAATGAACTCATCCATGTTGAAGATGCATTAGCGTTTGCCAAGATAATACCAAACCATAAATTACGCATTGTAGAAGGAGCAGATCATAATTACTCTTATCATCAAGCAGAGTTAGCTTCAAGAGTTTTAGAGTTCATAAGAGAAGCATTGGAGCATGACAAGCTAAGCTATTTCTGAATCTGATTAGGTTCTTGTTCGATAAAACAACATGAACCATATGAATTGCATACAATTAGAGCATGTTACTAATCCGCAATGGACTAGAAAGGGAATAAGAATTAAGAAAATGGTTTATTTTTCCTTCTATTCATATGTTTACTCATTTATTTAGAACAAATTATTTTAGGAAATTCTTCATATGATTAAAGTTTGAAAGTATGACTTAATTTTTTATTCATTCTCATTCCTTTTTAAACCCATTTTATTTCTCTTTTTCTTTTTCTTTCTTTTCAATACTGATTAGTAAACATGGCTTTAATGTATTGTACGCCAAAGAGGCTCGGTGGAACAGAATGAGATGGAAATGTGATGCAAACTTATTCATTTTAAACAAATACGTTCACAGTGTTAAACCTCTTTAGAAGCATGCATGACAATGAGATTATTACCTGTTATAAAACTCCATATCAACCGTCAGAAAGAAGATGCCTGCACCAGGAAAATCTACAAAGGAATAGATAATTAGTAACTATAATTGAAGTACACTATATATACACACATATATAATTAGGTAATTTGCCAAATCACTACAGATCAAAATGGTAAACTGCACTACTTTACATTGTTCCAAAATAATTTTCTATGCCTATGATTGTCTGTGAGATTGTCTACTTGACTGACAAATTATAGTATATATTTTACAGATGTTAAACTGATGATTGATTTTGCAAAGGATTTTAAAATTCAAGAGGTAATGTGTTATGCGCCAAACTTTTTTTTATAAGGGGTTAAGTAACAAAAGGCATTATAGTTGGAGGAGTGAAATGCAATTTACAAAGAGGATTATAGATTATGACTTGACATAAGCATTCTACAGTAATTCGTATTGCCCAAAGGACTATGAGCAACGTGGCCAATTGGACCCAAAGAGAATGTTTGGGTACTAGTTACTTTACTAAATTTTTAATACTAATATATTTAGGAAGTAATTTGTTATTATTTAATTAATAATTATTTTTAATATATTTGTGATAAATTTTAATATAATAATTGAAGGATGATCACTCCTATATCACATACAAAAAATTTAATACAATAATTAAAACACCTAATATTATCCTAAAGTGTGGGAAATTACAATCCAATATCTAAATTTAGATTTTCTTTCAAATTCCAGCGACTTAAAATTGCTTGGCCATCAGATAAGACACAGCACAACGAAGGCTAAACAAATGTTACCCTTAAAATAAATATATAAATACAAAGGAATGAAAATAGGAATTCAAATGTATAGTTTGCAATCCTCGGTGTTGTCATATTCCTTGATTCCAAAAGGGTCCATTCCAGCAAACTTTCCTCTTCAGCAGGTGCACTTTTTCTCACCAACCAAACGAGTCCCCAGAACATCTTTAAGGTTGTTGATCGCCCAGGCTGCACAAAATCCAGGTAAGACAGAATGGTTTTGTTAGCCTTGATTAAATGAATGCATTAATTGGCATCGCTGGGTTTACTGAAGAACCCAGGAGTTGAATTATCTTTTTTGCGTGGATTTTGATGGACTATTGGTTGATTCAAGCTTCTATGACTCGAATCTGATCTGGGTTTTGTGAGTAACAGCCCAAAAACTTGATTTAAGTTAAAGATACATTGAAAATGGACCTAGTATATTTTGACTTTCTTGGGCGTAGTAGTTGTGCACTTTTAATATTCACTTTAACGTTTCTGTCTGTTAGTCATTGAATAATAATGACTATACACCATACTAAATACTAGACTCTGTTTTCTCTGGGGAAAAAAAAAAAAAAAAGAAGTGTCTAAAATTTTTACTGCTTTGTGAACCACTCATTCTAAGTGGTTCAGCAACAGAAAGTGGTAGTACCAAACAAATATGGCGAGAAACTGGTTGGCTTATTGCATGAAGCTGGATCTGTGGAGACTGTAATCTTATGCCATGGTTTTAAATCTACCAAGGTTAGTGTTTCTCATGTATGAATTGCCATTTTCTTATATTTACTCCATGTTGAGAATTTCTTATCAGGATCTTTATGTATCTGAAAAAATTTTAGGTAGTGTAAATATCTCAGATATATTCATTGCGCAGAAGTTTTACGACAGTTTTTGTTTTTCTTTCAATGACAGGAAGATAGATTAATAGTTAACTTAGCTGTTGCATTGGAAAATGAAGGAATAAGTTCCTTCCGTTTTGACTTTGCTGGAAATGGGTGAGCTGCTGTTATGACAACATGTGATAATTTCAATTATAGTGTACATGGTGAAGTAATCCTCATCTTACTTTCAGTGTCACGGGGGCCTAATAAATCGCATATACTGTCACATATTAGTACAAGCAAAATTTCTCCCCTGTTCAAAGCTTTTTGATTCTTGATTGGCTTTAAATTAGAAGAATGTAGAACATTTTCTATGAATTTTCAATTTTCTGTACTAAGTTTAATTATCAAACCTTTATGAATGAAAATTTTCAAGTCAAAGGAGGGGTGAATCAGTACTGAACTATTACTGGGAGCTTTTTCATTGGTTTTGGTTTGTTTAATTGCCAAGTTCTGGGTATTGTTATTGGGTTCCAAATATGTTTATTTTACTTGAATCGATTGTGCTATCTCCACCTTGCAGGGAAAGTGAAGGCACCTTTGAGTTTGGGAACTATCTGAGAGAGGCTGATGATTTACATTCTATAATTGAGTACTTCTCCAGAGCTAACCGAGTAATAAGTGGAATTGTTGGACATAGTAAAGGTGCATTGTTTAAGCTTTAATTTGCTGCACTTCTCCTCAATATTAAATGTGATACTTGGGTTTGGCAGGTTGAAAACTAGTTAGGTTGATTCTGCAGGTTAGATTCAGTCGGTTTATTCAGGTTGTTTGGGTTGATAGGTTTTCTGCACGACTTTACTATGAAATATGGATCATGTATGGTACAATGCAAAATTCTCACACTGGCTTTTAAGAAGAAGGAAAAAAAAAAAAAAAAACATTTTGGGGAGATAAAAGGATATTTAAATTACATACTGGACATCTCTCAATCACAGGTCAATTTGGTCTGACTTATAATTAAGCTTTCCTAGTTCTGCTGTTTTCAGCATTGAAAAATATTTAGCAAAATCTGCAATTGCAGGAGGCGACGTGGTGCTCTTGTATGCTTCTAGACATCACAATATCCATATGGTCGTCAATGTTTCTGGCCGTTATGATCTGAAGAGAGGTATTGCCGAACGATTGGGAGAAGATTTCATGCAAAGACTCAAGGAGAACGGATATGTTGAGGTCAAAAATAAGACAGGTAGTATAGAATTTGTTACTACTAATGTTGTACCTTGAACATATATTTACTTTTAACGGTATGAATGCTTCAATGTATGTTCATTTGGGCAGGATTAACTAGTTAATCTAAAATATTTCTGGGTACTTTCTTGATAACACTCTAAACTTTCGTGTAGGAAGTGTCAGTTATCGTGTGACTGAGGAAAGTATGACGGATCGTCTGAATATTGATATGCACGCAGCATGTCTTCAGATCGACACAGAGTGCAGGTGATTATACCCCACCTATTGATTTTCAAGCTTTACAATCAAATCTCATATTCTTGTCTACGAATTTTACATAAACTTAAAATGGAATCCAGGGTCTTGACAATCCATGGATCAGCTGATGAAACCATTCCAGTTGAAGATGCATCAGAATTTGCCAAAATAATACCAAACCACAAATTACGTATAGTAGAAGGAGCTAATCATAATTACTCCTTTCATCAAGCTGAGTTAGCATCAATTGTTCTGGAATTCATTAAGGAATACTTAGAGCAGGACAAGGCTGCTTCTGGTTAGGTTCTTGTGTGTTAAAAAGACCTGATATGAACATTATGATTTTGTGTATACTATCCACCAAAGAGGCTTGTTTGTTTTCTTCGACACGAGAAGGAAATGAATAAGAAATCTAGGATGGAAACCAGTTCAATTTATTTCGTCAAAAAAAAAAAAAAAAAACCAGTTCAATTTGGTTCATTGCGTCAACTCTCTTCAGAAGTAATTACGAAGTATGAGATTATTAGTTGTGACAAAACTCCATATCCACTGCCGCCGGAAAGAAGAAGCCAATTGAGATTTTTGGAAGCGGCAACAGTGGAGTTTATATTTTTTCAGTTCGCGGGAGGGAGTAGAGAACTTCGTTGAGTAATAATTTATTCAATTTCTAACTGAAATGGAGTTTATTTTTTCTTTTTCTTTTTTTTTTTTTAAAGAGAAGAAGCTCGGAAAACTCACTGCAAAGACTCAAGGAAAATTAACCATTTAACTCAATTTATTTCTATCCTAACAAATGTTTTTGTCATTATTTATAATGTGCAGCTGAATTTTTTTTGAATTTTTTTTTTATGCAGAATTTTTAATTCGCTTGAAGAATTTGTTTTGAATTATTAAATATATTATCAATTATCAAGAAATGTTATATAAATTTATGATTAATTAATTGAATTAGGTGACGTACATAGTTTCTTGCAAAAATTTGTAACTTTTACAAGTGCATTTTTATATACTTACCTAAAATATAAATATATAGACATTTTTCAAAATCAAGGGTACACATATTTTTCTGCTGAACTTCTAAAAGTATTTTTCACTAAAACAAAAATCCGAAATATGGATAGGACAATAATAATATTATTCAACGACAGTGAAGATTACAAGAGAAGACTCGAATAAGTTCTGTATCTCAAGTTACTATAGACACAAGTTTACTTTTGCTTGGGTAATGGGAATGGACTCTCATTCTCAGGTGTGTCTGTATAGTTTTTTTCATTAATAAGTGGTGTCATATTCGATGATTCCCAAATAAGACCCATTCACCAAAAAAACTTCCTCTTCACTTGGCCCCAACATAGTTCCAGGACGTCCTTGAGGTTGAGGATGGCTCAAGAACCAGGTAAGACAATCTACATTCTCAATCATAATTAATGAATTTTCTTAGCCTCGATTTTTCTCTCTTCTTTTTTTCAAGCAAAAATCCATTTAAGTTATCTAAGTAGGAAGTATATCTTTTTGCCTGGATTTTGACGGTCTTTCTGTTTTTTCAAGCTTCTATGACTCGAATCTAATCTGGGTTATAGAATTTGAGCTTTCTGTGCCTGCTAGATGTGCACTTTTAATATGCTATTCAGCTTTCTTTACTGTGTTAGTTGTTGAACGATGAGGATATATATATATATATATGTCACACACTGTTTTCTCTCGGGAAAAAAATGTCAAAAAATTGTAACTGCTTTGTGAATTACTCAATCTAGTGGTTCGGCAACAGAAAGTGGTAATACCAAATAAATATGGTGAGAAACTGATTGGCTTATTGCATGAAACTGGGTCTATGGAGATTGTGATCTTATGCCATGGTTTTAAATCCACTAAGGTTAGTGTTTCTGATGTACGAATTTCTATTTTCTTATGTTCATTACATATTGAGAATTCATTTTTAGGATCTTTATTTATCTGAAAAATGCAGCTAGTGTGAATTTCATTGACTAAGTAGACATTCATCTATTGATTAATTGCTCAATAACTACAGGAAGAAATAGTGATAGCTAACTTAGCTGGTGCACTGGAAAATGAAGGAATCAGTTCCTTCCGTTTTGACTTTGCTGGAAATGGGTAAGGTGCTTTTATGATAAAGTTGTAATAATCCCGATTAAAGTATACATGATGTAATTGCATGATGTGAGAGATTACCTGTAACTCTAAGTAATATCCTCATATTGTCTTACTTTGGGGGAAAATGAGTAACGCTGGGATAGGAACACCGAAAACTTAAATCAATGATGTGACATCTATTGCAACTATTATCTTTTCTTGAAGTAGAACTATACCGTTTAAAGTTAGTAGTCAAAATAGATATCACATCATGTAATGTCCTAGCATTACTCATCCAGAAAAACAGCAATAAAAAAATTTTGTCCCAAATTACTCCTACCAATATCCAAATCCGTACTTTCAGTGCCATGCGGCCCAATAAATAAGGCCACACTTTCACATACGAGTACCTGCGAAATTCCGACCCTGGTGAAAGCTTCATTGGCTATTGATTGGCTTTGGATTACAATTCCTAAGTGTTTTCCTGTATAAAGTTCAATTGTGTATCAAATATTCAGCACAGTAGAACTTTTTTTGAGTCAAAGTAGAGATAGGCCAATATTGAACTAGTACTAGGATAGGAGCTTGTTTATTGGTATATGTTTGGGTTATTGCCAAGTTGTGGATATTGTTGTTGGATTCAAAATCCGTATTCTTTGTTTGATATGACTGTAGTTGTGATATCGCTTCCTTGCAGGGAAAGTGAAGGTACATTTGAGTTCGGAGACTATCTGAGAGAGGTTGATGATTTACGTTCTGTAATCGAGCACTTCACAGGAGCTAACCGTGTAATAAGTGCAATTATTGGACATAGTAAAGGTGCATTCTTTAATCTGTAACTAAACTTCTCCTCTGTTAAATGTGTAAAATTTTGTGGTAATATGAGAGAAGGAAGGTATATTGCAAAATTCTTATACTATGGATAAAAAACAAAAATCATTTAGTGGTGGATATAGATTTTCTCCAAAATATATTAGAGACAGTTCACAGTTCCTAGTCACAGGTCAATTTCGTTTTGGATTATTTTAGCTTTCTTAGTCCTACGTTTTTCATTTATGTTGAAAAATATATGGCAATCACCTTAAAGTGTCTTTGATGCAACTTTTTCTCTTGAAAGAGTTTGTTACCAAAGTATCCTTGGATCAATCTGTAATTTGCAGGAGGCGATGTGGTTCTCCTGTATGGTTCTAGATATCATGATATCCGTACGGTTGTCAATGTTTCTGGGCGTTATGATCTGAAGAGAGGCATTGTCGAACGCTTGGGAGAAAATTTCATGCAAAGACTCAAGGACAACGGATTTATTGAGGTCAAAGATAAGAATGGTAATATAAATTTCGTTACTAGTTATGTATATTTTGACGCACATATATGTATATATATTTGGTTTAAGATTCTTAATCTGAAATATATCTTGGTACTTTCTAGATAACACTCGTGATCTTTCATGCAGGAAGTATCAGTTATCGTGTTACCGAAGAAAGTATGATGGATCGTCTGAAAATCGATATCGACGCATCATGCCTTGAGATTGAGAAAGAGTGCAGGTGATTAAACTCCACATAATGATTCTGCAGCTTTATAAACACTCTATTTCTTGGCCATGAATTTCATTTGACGAGTAAAATATTGCATGTTTGTTAAAATGTAAAATAAAATGTAAATTCAGGGTCTTGTAGGGTCTTGACAGTCCACGGATCAGCCAACAAAATGATATGTCATTTGACTAGTTTCATATTGCATATTTGATAAAATGTAAATTCAGGGTCTTGACAATCCACGGATCAGTCGACGAAATGATTCCAGTTGAAGATTCAACAGAGTTCGACAAGATAATACCGAACCACAAATTACACATAGTAGAAGGAGCTGATCATGATTACACATCACATCAAGCTGAGTTAGCTTCAATTGTTTTGGAGTTCATAAAGGCATCCTTGGAGCAGGACAAGGCTGCTTCTATTTAGCTTCTCTTCTTTTTCTGCCCTCAAACGTTGTGGAATAAAATGGCATGAAGAGTATGATTTGTCTAATGTATTATAGGCCAAAGAGGCTCGTTTGTTCTTCTTGGCATGAGATAGAACAAGAAAATTGAACTTTATGATGCAAACCTATTCATGAACAAAGTTTGTTCACTGTGTCAATCCTCTTCAGAAGCAATCATGAAATTTGAAATCATAAGCCGTGATAAAACAAAATATCCTCTACCGGAAAGGCGGGGCACTAAGGATTTTATGAGCAGCAACAGCAAATTTTCCGATTTTTTTTTCCCTTGTGGGAGGGAGTAGAGAACGTTCAGTAAATTAATTTCTAACTCAGCTGAAGTACAAATATCTGAAGAAGGGAAACCTCACTATGAAGTACGTAATTACAAGTTTACATGTACATATGAATGCAGTATCCTTTGATATTGCCTGATGAAAACAATGTCCCTTAAGTGCAGCTTCCTTATAAGCTGTCGTCTCCAACATACAATGCTAGTGCCAAGAACTTGAGTTTGATTGTGGATCTCCTCCAATGGAGTCTGACTGGAAAGTGCCCTTAAAAGGAGCTTACTTTTTGGCCACTTGAGTTTAAAGTGCCGGCGTCTCCAAATTTGTTTGGCAGTAAAGAATCATAGCTGACTTCACAAGACCAACTGCAATGTTTAATCTCCGAAGGAGTCATCTGTTGGTGAAATTACTCAACTTGTCTAAGCTCCTTATGTTCATTGCAATTATCCCCATCCTCGTTACTGCTATCATATGTCTCAAGATATGCCTCATCTCTATCATCCTGATTCACAAAAAAATTAAAAACAAAAAAAAAAAAAAAAACAAAAAACAAAAGACAAGAAAAAGATAAGTTGGGCCAGTTGGTATTAATCAAGGGTAGGACATAATTATAAGAGGATCATTAACCTCTGTCGTGTCATCTACGGATAAAAGAGAATCCGCCATTGTTGACTGCAACGATCCTTCGGCATCAATCATCTCCTCATTTCTTGTATCCTCCTGGATTTAAAAGCAGAAAATATAAATTACTGAAAAGAAAATGCCGCTAAGCAACTCATCCCATAATATCACGTCACTAGATTCTTGTGAAGCAATAAAATGTCCCACCAGTTCACACTTTAGCAACTCAATTCTCTCCTTTAAGTCTGAGATACGATGCCGCAATGCCTGGTAAGATAGGTAAACCATTAGATTGGGCTAATCATGAATTCAATAATAGTTTAAACATCAACAACATAATTGAGTTATATTATTACCTCCCGTCTTTGCAGTTCGATGGACCGAGCCAATGCCTGCCTTCTTGTCAATAAATTCTTAGGTCTATAATGATGGGGGGGCTGATAATTCTTCCCACGATAGACGATTATTGCAACCCCTTTCGTAGTCCTATCTATAGATACTAGCACTCCATTGCTCTCTGCTTCTAATGAAATTGCAATGTGCTTTACTTGCTCAAAACTCTTTCCTCTCACAATGATTTTTACCAACTCCCGATATTTCCAGTGTAAGTGCATGTTCTCTACAGTACCATCATAAACTCCTCGCCTTCCTGAGATAAGATACCTAAATGTCTGAGTATTTTTCCACCAATAAAAAAAAAAGAAAAAACTATTATGCTCGGAATCAGTCATTAATCTTACCTAAAACCAGGAAAGGTTTCATGCTCAGACCCATTTTACGGAACAAAAATCTCTCTTCATCAGTTAAGGTTTCCAAGTCATTTGGAAGCTCTGCTGGATCCAAATGTTCCTGCACCTTTGCTAAAGCTTTATCAGCTAATTTGAGCTTCCCTTTTGCCTAAGACCAATCAGGATTAGAAATATGCCAAAAGTCAGAAACTGACAAAGAAATCTTCTGGTTCTCATAGAGTTTTGTAAAACAATTGACAGTATGTGATTTACAAGAGCTAGTTTCTTCTCAAGATGTCTGAGTATGGATGCACGTCTGGCCAAAGTCGAATCTTTTATCATTTCTTTAATGTCTGCATTGCTTGGTCGGTTTCCCCAGCGAGCAGTTGCTGCCATTGTTTCAGCAAGGGTTCCAGCAACCAATTGATCAGTAGAAGCTTTGGTTTTTGACTCAGTGAAGGCTGGGGCAATCTGTCGTGCTTGTTCTTCCTCGTCTTGTTGGAGATCTCTTAATTTTCTCCTCTCTTTTAAAGCCTCAGTAACAACAGGTGGCAAGAAGTCATTACCCCTGTAAAAGACGATGAAATCCTTGTTTCTAGAAAGCAGAGTTCCTCCTGTCAACCTCTGTTGTCAAAACAAGAACAGTCGTAAGCAAGAACCAAATGACAGGAGTATTCAGAATCCAATTTCTCGAACGACTAAGTGGGATTAGAATAACTGCTTAAATAGAGAGAAACTGACCAACAGTAAAAACATCTGGAAACTAACAACTAAACTTTTTCGTAAACTAATACTTTTCTTGAGGAAACTAATCCTTTTCTTTCTTTTGGTAAGTAATAACCCATTAGTTTACAAGTATTTGAATTGACAGCTCTGTTCAGACAGAAACAGCAACTTCCAGGACTTGGAAACTGGTTTTATAAGTTTACCCCAGAACCAAACAGAAAAGTCAGTGCAATTATATTTGCTTAGAAAACGAGTTTGGACTTTTTAGCAGTAATGGCTGTGTGCCTCACCTTAAGTTCTTCCGCCATCCTCTCATTATTTGTGTTCTGTACTCCTCGTTTGATGGCAATCTTTGCAATGGCACTCTTTTCCCACAGCTTCACCATAGCCTTAGCCAGACCTTGCAGTTCTCTATTCCTCCCTATTAATTATAAAATGCAGAATACTTGAGAAGAATGTTTAGAATTCATAATTGCAATTACATGCTACAAGTCTTTCATACCCAAAGCAAAATGTGGAGGAATTGTTCTTGCAATCCTACGAAATACCGTCATCTCTCTGTTTCGTAGACCAGGTTTTACCCTGTAAGGAAGAAGTCTAAATGGACTCCTATAGTTGGGAACCACTGCAGAAAGCAAGTCAGCATCAACAGGCAATGGCTCACGGCCTAACCAATCCGTAAAGCGTGGACCTAACTCATCTAATAAGCGGTTGAGATCATTCAAGTGCATGATGTCTTCTTCAGGTAGACCCTTCACATGCTCTGCGGAAATGAGCGGAGGAGACCTCGTAGTTCGAACCAAATCCTCTACTAGTATATTATGTATGGCACCACCTGTGACAGATTCTAAGTCTGGCAACAGGGTTGTATCGGTCAGATTTTGTTTGGCGTATGATTGTACACAAGGAAGATTGTAGTTCATTCCCCTATATAAGACTACCGAACTGCCTGATCTCCATATAACCAAACCGCCAGATTTAGTCTGACAAGATCAAAGGATAAACTATATAAAGTGCCATAAACTCAAGTTTTCTAAAATGTATATATTTTATCAATTCGCAATACTTCTCAACAAAAAGAATACATTTTTAACAATTCAAAAGAAGTATAAAAAATACTGAAAAAAAAAGTACAAAATAATTAACATGGCACTATAACTAGCCTAAGAAAGAAATAACGAACGCAACAATGTACCAGAAATTAACCTCTAAAATCTCATGGGTCCTTCTCATGTTTACGGAATAAGGCTCTTCAAACTTCAACTTCACCGCTTCATCCAATTTCCACTTATCATGAATGGTATCCACCAAGGCCTGTGTTATCCCTGCAGCTCCGACCTTTATCCTCTCCAGCATTCTCAAAGAAACGTTTCTAAGCCTCTTAAGTTCGTGTTCGGGAAGCATTTTCTCCGCCATTGGCGTGTTGCTCCTCTTCCTCCTCACATTTTCTCCTTCCCTCAATTCCAATTCCGAAGCACCCGAATCATAACCAGACCCAACCAAACTAACATTATCTCTATTCCGAGAAGGGGTTTCATCCAAAGAAAAGCCATTAACATACGTCGAACGCTTCCTTTCCTCCTTCGAAATTCCATCATTTTGCGATTTAAATTCTCTTTGTATTCTGCTACTGGGTTTTGTAATCTCACTACCCTTAAGTTCATCAATCCCATTCCCATCAATATTTCCTGGGGTTTTAGACTCAAACTCAACTTGGGGTTTAAAGGGTTTCGTTCCACGAGCCCAAGGAGACGAAATCACACCACTCGGCGAGTTTTCATTCCTATTAACATTTGCTGGGGTTTTAGGCTTAGACTCAACTTGGGGTTTAAAGGATTTCGTTCCATGAGCCCAAGGAGCCGAAATCACACTGCTCTGTCGACCAAAACTCTCTGAGTCATTCAATGACATGTGAGATTCTCCCTCCTCTTCGTTCTCCTTTGCTTCTTCTTGTTCCTGATGTTCTTGCCATATGGATTCCTCTTGCCATGGAAATTTCTCTCTCTGAGAACCGAGTTTCGCAGTCCATTTATCCCGAATTTGCTCAAAAAAGCTTGGCCTTGGCTTCCTCTTCTTCCTCTGCTTTGTGGTCTCAAAAGGTACTTTGACTCGTTCAGGTTGTCGCCGGGTTTCAACTTGGACAACCCGCTGGGAACAAGAAACTCTGAAGTTTAAATGTCTGAACGTAATAGAAGAGTGAGTTTGGGACTGGAGAAGAAGAAGGTACAGTGGCTGGGATTCAGTGAATTTGCATATAGAAGAAGAAGAGGTAGATGGATTCAGTGAAAACGGTGAGAGAGCCATGACAATGGCACTTGAGATATCCTTTGCCTCCCTTAAAGGTAGCTGACCAGTGGCAATCTTACTGGGTTGAGTCCAGTCCAAGTAAGATTGAGTCCAGGACAGAAGCCCAGGCCCATTTTAAAACTTAATGGCTGGCCGATTTGGAGTACGGAAAGGAATTGGATAATTAACCATTCTCACTATTCCAATTCTAATTTATTTGAACGACAGTTTATTTTAACAATTTAATTTTTCTATTTAAATATTACATTAGTACTTTTAACAATTAAAATAATTATTTTCCTTCTTGAAATAAGAATAGAGACTCTCTTTGTATTTAAAAATTATATTCTAATATCTCCTGTTCAAATTACATAAATAATCCCGAAGATTGGATTACTTTGATTACTCTAGTCAATTACATGTACAACCCTCACAACTTATTAAGCGCATCTGGGACCACCCAATAAATAAAGAGAAAGTCTAAGGGAAAGCATATGTGGAGTTCAAATCTCCATTTCCAAGACCAAAACTCTTATTGATAAGCTTTGGAACATGCTCCATGAAAAAAATCTGCAAAATAAAAATATAAAGGGAAAGTATTAGGGAAAACTTGACAAGCTTTGGAACGTACTCCATGAAAAAAATCTGCAAAATAAAATTGTAAAGAATAAATAATGATTCATATAATGACATTAAAATTTATATCTTTCAGGAAAAAAAATATAAATATATATATATATATATATGTTTCCCAGTGTCCGGATAATGAGCCTAGGGACGTTGGTTGCTTATTGGAAAAACAATTAGGCCCAGAGGCACTTAAATTGGGACTGCTAGTTGAGGGTGTAAAAAAAATAAACAGATTAGGCTAGTAAGCCTTAGAAATCATTATCAGTATCTCCCAAGAATTGTGATGATGAGACAGTGATAAGACATACAAAAGCCTATTTATTGTATATAGTAGGGTGTATTGTTGTAAATAATTCTTCTCAAAATAGGATTTCTTCCATGTATCTTGATCTTCTCACCAAAAATCAGAGGTTGGAGCATGGTTGACGTTGAATCTAAAACATCTACTGCTGGATAGATAACTTTGGCGGCCAATCTTCTTAACAGTACGGTAATCGCATCTAAATGTGCAAATGTCGTCCGCCAGTACATAAATTTCTTGAATAGAAGTTATGGACCCTCTTTTGTAAAAGTAATTCTTTCTTTTAAAAAACCCATTTATCTAGAAGAGGCAAATAAATCTTTCTTGGGGTTGTGCAAACTTTCCAAACCTAGTTCATTCGTTGGACAGGAATTTGACAACTGTAAATGGCTTTACCTTTATACTAACGATAAGGTCATTCCATTTAACGCTTATTTTATTTTGTTTATTCTTCTTTATAGTTATTTACCTTTATATCTTCTTTACTTTTACACGTTTTTGCTCTTGAAAGATTCAAACCTGTTAGAGCTTATTTGATTCAACTTAAAAATAAGACAAGATAATATGAATTTCCTCTTTTTCTGGGTTGGATAAAGAGTGCCAATAAAGCATTGAAGAACGCTCGAAGTTTAAAAAAGGCTGAAGATTTTGTGGCGATGCTGGATTCTCGTGCAGAGGATGACGTAAGTATTTTCTTTTTTCTTTTTTCCTTTTTTTTTCGTCTCATCTTTGTACTTTTTGTGAGTTTCTTACTATCACTTACGTTAATTATTTAACTGTTATGCTTGGATTAGTATTCTGTTCCTCACTCTTGATTATATTTAAAGTTTTTTTGCAATGTTCATAGGATTTATAACCTGATATTTTTAATTTCTTTGTCCCTGTTAATGTTTATGATTTGTGATCATTTAGTCCATTATCTTAAATTTGTTTACAGATCATTTTGTATTTTTTTTTTCTCTTGAAGAGTGTTCTATTTTTTTTTTTTTTTTAAAAAAATGATATTTGTAAAATGAATGGGAGCCTTATGCAAAGCTAAAAGACCAAACTAGAGAGGAGTACAGGAAACAACTCGAAATGAGGTTCACCTAAACTCCCTGTATTTATTTTGCAACCGTCGTCAACCATCTTCCTGAAAAGTCCCCAAGGGCAATTAGGCTTGGATGAAGCACAGCTTCCCGAGTTTGTTCCTATGGGAGAATCGAAGTTAACTAGTTGAAGTAGTAATAAAGATATGCATTGGCTACGTCATAAAGAATATGTTGGCTACAATCAAGAGTGGACAAATCGACGAGGGCTTTTAATACAGGATAAGCAATTCTGTCTCAGAATTTATAATTGATAACAAGTAGTTCTGTGGAGGAGAATGATAATGTAATTACTGATGACAATAGTACTAACTTAGATGGTGGTGAGGAAGTTGTAAACCAAGGTGATGACCTAGGTCGTGGTAAGGAAGTTGGAAACCAAGGTGATCATCAGCAAAGAGGAAATTTAATAAAATGTCTTTTTGTCTTGACTTTTGGATATCATAACAACAATATTTGCTCTACATATGCTTTAAAAAAATGCCTTTTTTTTTTTTTTCTTTCTGATTTTTGGAGTAGAGATTTTGCACGAACCTCATTAACCAGGGTTCTAGAGGGAGTTGATGGTATTAGTCTGCCTGATGATATGGAAGTTAATGAGCAGCTTGATAACCTGTTTGATCGGCAACTTCCGGATACACGTAATTTAATACAAGAAATTTTAAAACATATGCTTCATATGTCCCTATTTCTGGTTTATATGGCTTTTCAATGTCCATTCGATGCCTCTCGAACATAGTTTCTGGTTTCTTGCTCGAAGACCATCGAATAGCATCAAATTTCATCGAGTTAGGAAATATATTAATTCACTTACAACATCGTCGAGAAATTTGATGGAACATTTGGGGGTAATTAAGTCTTTTAGGGTGAGTATAGTCATATTTTAGGAAGAATATGGATGAAAAATAGGGATATGTGGAGCATATTTATTAAAATCTCTCTTTAATAAAATTTCCATGAAAACTAAGGTGTGCAACCTGATAATGATCTTCCTGATCTGTTAGCTTCTCAAAATCTGCGTGCTCAAGATCCATTTATCAGTGCTGCGGTTTCTTCTACCTACTCTCATCAAGATGAGTAGCCCCCTGTTGATGCTGATCAGCAAGTTGACAAGGAGCAGACCCCTGTCACTCAACTCACTCCTGAGATTGCTTCTGCTCAATCACGTCTACATTAGTGTACCAATGTTGATGTTGATCGGGGAGTTAATAATGAGCAGCCCTAGCCCGCTCTCACTGCAGCCCAATCCCATCAATATAAGAAGCAGCCGCAACCACCCATCACTGAAGCCCAATCTAGTCAAGATAAGGAGCAGAACAAAGGTTTGCAAGCTAAGAAAATGTCTTCTTTTTTTTTCTTGGTTTAATAGAATTTCTTTTTCTTTTTCTTTTTTCGTTTTTTAAAGGTAGGAGGAAGAGAAACACTGGGAAGCAAACACCTTCTATTCTAGTCTTTGAAAGAGGCACTGAAGGGGGGCTTAGGAAAACTGTGAATCCATCAAAGAGGCTCATCTTATCAGGACCGAAACCTAAGAAACCAATAAAACCCAAGAAGAGGGGTGGGAAACAGCAACAAAGGTATGTTCTATTTCTCATTATTTGTATATTGCTTCTAAATTTGTCTATTTCTTATTATTCATATATTTGTATTTGAGTCTATGTTACATGAGTATATAAGTAGCTATCTGAGTCTAGTTTATATTCTATGTTGCTGGATTGCTCAGGAGTGGTTGACTTTTGCTTACTTATTTGAGAGTAAATATATTGTTAACATAACGGCCTATTCCTCGATATTTAGATTATGGCTACGATAATGTACTAGGGAGAATAACAGGAAATTGGAGTAGGTGAAGATGAGGGCCGCGGGTGATATTGAGGTTTGGAGGCAGAAATTTGAGGAAATGGAGATGTGGGAACTTTGGTTTCAAGTGACATGGCCATGGACTCCATTGGTTCTACCAAGGCCAATAGGGAGAAGGGCGCCGGTGGAAGTGGCAAATTCATGGTCAGTTTAGGCTCTTCAAGTAAAGGTATTTGGGATTTTTAAGATAAGTTCTTTATTTACATTGTTGCTTGCCATTTACTTATTAAACACGTTTATCCAAAACTAAATATGTGGACTTTGTGACATGTTTGTATGTGTATTTGTATGATATAGGTAGTTTAGTTCTTACAGTTGAATGGGTACGTTTAAAATGGAAATAATGGAGTGAGGTCATATTTAGAATGTATATGTTTGAAGTAAATATCCACTGTTTGTTTCTACCGTTCTCATTCTAATTTTCATTCAAATGGATTTTTGTTTCAAAAATTTCAGTTTTTTTCCAAATGTATTTCTTTTTAATTTTAAAAAGAATTGTGCATCGGCGAAAATCTTTTTCAAAGTTTAATTTTAATATTTTTTTTTATATTTTATCGAGATAACAATATCATGATAGACTTTTGGATATTTTCAGTCACCTAAGGATATTTCTAATATAAACAGTTTCATGCCTAATTCTGTTTGTAGTAACTTTTGTAGTTGGGATTAAGCTTGCTCTTCTCATTATTTTCATCAATCATATTCCTAATAGAGAACCAACATTACCATCTATAAGGAATGTAATAGACAACGAGCGACTTAAGTTGGAAATTTTTTATCCCTATCACTTCTATCATATCATTCAAAAGTTGTTAATATAACTTATTCCCTATACCGATGAAAAAACACAAAAATACCAAAAACTTAACTCATTCCTCGTCTCATTCTATTCTCGAATAGATAAATAATACTAAAGTCTATTCGGGAACAGACTGATAAGTGAAACAATTTAAGTTAAGA
Organism: Parasponia andersonii; assembly: GCA_002914805.1. Lineage (NCBI taxonomy): Eukaryota > Viridiplantae > Streptophyta > Magnoliopsida > Rosales > Cannabaceae > Trema > Trema andersonii. The sequence goes on along the minus strand of JXTB01000305.1, from coordinate 195,084 downwards.
TTTTTGGTTCCTTACTTTTTCTCTATCTTGATTGTTGAAGATCAATCGAAGTAATAGGAAATGGATTCCTTTTCCAGCTACTTTATTTGATCTTCAACAATCAGGTTATTTTGGGTATTTTCGGTCTCCTAGGAATGTTTTAGGTATTTTCGTTCTCCTAAGGATATTTCCGATATGAACAGTTTCATACCTGATTTTGTACAAATTGGCTTTCCAAATATTAGACCTTCCCGCTCTTCATGGTATCTTTTGAATTTTTCTTATTTTTTTTATATGCATGGTGCACCAAGGCCATGCAAAAGAACAAACATCATGTTTTAGGGCATGCAAAAGAACACCCCTCATGTTTTGGTAGTTCTTGCTACCAAAGAGTAATTTAGAAACAAACCAAACTTCATTTTTGTACTTTATTCTGTACTTGTGTACATAATTACCTATATTTTAGTCTTTAAAACTCTGTACAATAGTTAATGCTATTACCATTGCTTAGGACATGGTTGGCACAAAATTGGGTGGGGAGTGATTCTCTTGTGCCTGTAAACTTGTATTTCAGGTTCTCTGAATGTTCCTTGGCCTATTTTTAATGATTGGAGAGGAGTGGTGGCTTTGTCCCATCATTTTTCTCACACTTCCAGGCAAGCCAATAATTGTATAGATAGACTGGCTACTAGGATCATAGAAATTGTAACAAGATGTTGTGGAGTTTAGCTCCTAATTCTCTGTAATCTAGGGTGAATAGGATAGTCTAGGACTTCCCTTTTACAGATTCATGGAAATGTTGTTCTATTTTTTTTTTCGTCTCTTTTAATAATATTCCTCTTCTCGGAGGAGCATTTCTTTTTCTTTTGAGGGGATTTCGGGGGAGCATTTCATTAAAAAAATAAAAAAGAATGAAAGTTACAAACATATAATAACAGATCTGGGTCACAACAAGATATTACTGAATCAATAGAAACACAGCATGCAAGTTAACATAAAACAGATTACCCAAAGAAAAAAAAAATGAACAGAAGACAAAGCACGAACTGCAAATTCATTCCAAGCAAAGCAACCCTCTTCCACCCCATTGAAGCTGATTGTTTCAGCATGGCAGAGCCTGCGGAAAACAAAATCACAAGCATGAAGTAAAAGAAATAAGAAATCAAGAGCCAAAAACTAAAAAAGCATACTAATAATTCTAAATTCACCAGTCCCTGGTTCTGGCAACAAGCAACAACAGAAATTCTGAACCACAATCTAGCGAACACTTCAGCTCAGCAAATTAATTGAGTTCTTCGAATTTCTAGAAACTAATCAATTTTTTCCCCTCAGTGTTATGTAAGACCACAAGTGATAAAATAATTTGAAAAACTGAACTAGAATAGTCCCTTTGGCTTGTTCTATAAAATTACTTGGAGAACATGTGACATACACTACCTAGTAAAGATTTGGGTGCAAGTTCAAACTTTCCTACTACCACTCCAAATACACAAGTAGCAGATTCACACAAGCTTCTCCATATGCCCCTATATACACATTTGGTCTTGTTCTCGATAAAAATTAGAACAGAAAATCACAAAGTTGCGAAAAACCTTCCTGACCACTTACTTTCACTAGATTTATATTTTGATTAAGGAATAAAAACAGAGAAAATTAAAGACAACAACAAATAAACTATTTTTTTTTCCCCAAGTTCATAAGAGATTCAAAAAAGGAAATTGAAAATCCAGTGGCAGATGATGGACACTTACTATAAACAAAACAGAGATTTGACTCTTACAAGAAATCAAGCCGAAATATACATACCCAAAAAAGAGAAGACCCAATAGTGTTTCACCTCGGTAGTTGGCCTCAAGCACAGGAACAAAAAACTAGATCAGAAAACTGGAAAGAAACAACTTTTATGAGAATTATGACAAGGTGAAAACAAGAAAAGATACCCGGCAAGACGACTCATATGATCAACGACAGATACTTGTTTGTATATGAAAGAATAATTAGGAAAGGCAGGTCATCAAGGACATGTATGAAAACAGTATTGAACTTCACCTTGTTGTTGAGATTTGTACCAAGGCCGACACTGGCAAACCTATGATCAAAATCACCCATAAAATCACCTGAAAACCATCAAATTCATCATATTTCTCAAAAATCTAGAAATTCATCAACCCCAAATCATATTCCCAAATTAAACCCAAAACATATTCCCCAAAATCATCCAAATCCCATAAAATTATCATTCGAAAACCATTACATTCATTACCAAATCCCTTACCCGAAGTTCTATTCGGTAGCGTATTTCCAATCCCGAATTACGTCGCCACCGAAGCCACACCCTTTCGGACCAGCGCCTAAATTCGCTCCGCCGAGCCAGACTGTGCTGCGTCCTCGACCAAATTTCTTTGGTTCACATTTATCCACACTCGTCGTCCTCGTTCTCACGGTCCTTTCATTTCCAAGTACCCGTTTGGTACAAAATAATCCCAATTTTTTCACATTAATGGTAATACCGAACGCCAAGATATGGTTGTCTTGTTAATTGTACGTAAAAATGTGTTTAAATTAAAATTAAAAATTAAATTATTTATAAAATAATAAAATTTATTAGTATAAAATAAAATAATTTATTATAATTTCTTCATAGATTTTAAACGGAATTATTTAAAATCTATATGTTTTAATAATTTTATGATAATATTAATTTCCGAAATGATTATTTATTAGGTCTTAAAATATTAACTAACGACAATGAAATACTTATTCCCATTACTCCGTTTGAAACACCCCTCGATACTTTCATTAAGGCCCAATTCCATTCCATCCCGTGTCATTTGGGCCGAAATCATTTGGGCTACATCCAATTCATTTGAAGCATCTGTAAGGGTTTGTAATATCCATAGACATTGTTTCATTTTGGAATAAATTAGGTAAATATCATTTTTTTCCTCGTTAATTAAATCTACCATTATACCACTTTTTTTGAAAATGAATTCTTGACAAATTATTGACATCAGTGATAATTTTGACAGATTCTTCATGGATTCTTGATAAATTCTTCACTAATTCCCTCCTAAAAGTGATAGAATCTAATACTGATCATAAATTTAGTTAAATATTTGAAAAAGTGGTAATTATCTACTTTAACATTTTCTTTTGTTTCACCGTTTGTGAACTTCTCTTCATTAAAAAACAAAAAAAAAAAAAAAATTATGAGTGAGAAAAAATATATCATCATATGTGAAATATAGATAGAAGGTACAAACCGATGAAGGAGAGAAAGAGAAAGGGATAGATGAATATATGCCTCAAATTCTTTTAATTTTTAGGCGGTATTTTGTCCGATTAGTGTGTGGGAGCATATTTTGTTAACAACTTTCAAAAAGGAGTATTTTTAGCAATTACAGAAACTTTGGAGCATATTTAATAAAATGTTCCTTAATGTGTGATAATTTATATTCATTTCTATGCAATTATTATTATATTAAATGCAATAAAAGTGCTAAACAAAACAAGTTAAAAAAATTGCTAAACAAAATAGTTTGCATATTAAGCAGGAATAGAAGCAATGATCCAACGATAATAGAAAGAAAAGAGACAAATAAAAGATACTAGAAAAAAGACAATTTGAAAAACGACAAGTTTTTCAATTCCAAAATGTCGTTAATACGAGGACAGGTTTTTTATTTCCAAAATGTTGTTAATACATAGACATAGGCTTCATTCAACCACAAAATTCCAAGTATTCAACATATATATATATATATATATATATATATATATATATTTGTGGGGCTAGGATTAACTTAAAGCACAACAACCCCTACTTAAATATACTTTAAATTATCAGTTGTGTGACCTACCTAATAACCTCTAATTACTTTAAAATAGTCGGTTGTGTTACCTGCCTAACAGCTTACTTCTTCTTCTTCTTTTTTTAAATATAAGAAACCTGGCCTAACAGCCTATTTTAACATAAAAATGAGTATACATAATAATATTAAAATAACCTACACTAGCTCTTTAATCCTGTTAGTTATTACTTCCAAGCTTTTTAGATAATCAATGAGCTCGCTCAGATGTAACCGAGCCGACTAACTACTAAGATGATCCTCCTCACCATCATCCTTAGAATCATTGCCAGGCCACCACTCAAAATAATTACAACCAGCTGTGCCTTTTTTACATCAGAAAAATAGCCATTATTTTTTTTTAAGTCTCACTTTAATTTCAACCACTAGGGGTGTTCATGGTCCAGTTTGACTAGTTTGAATCCTTTATAAGTTGACTAAGTCGCAAGTACGATTTTGCTAAATTACTAGACCATGCGATCTGTAATGACCAATCAAAATCGGTCAAACCGCACCTACTTTTTGTAGTACAGTCTGGGCAGTTTTTATAGTTTGGGATTTGAACTTTAACAATGACAAACTTGAACTCTTTTTTTCTTTTTATAACTGTTATATCCGAGACTTATGGGCCGACTAATCCATAGGATTCATGCAAAGTGCCCTCTCCACAAGGATTGGGAAACTCTCAAGCCTTTGGTGTGATACTAATGTTTGAGGTCAATTTAATCCTGACTTAGGTTCAAAACATTTTGATCAGTACCTCATCATTATTATATAATTGTAATCTTGAGTGATTATTCTTTTGAATTTATTTATTTTTATCGGGATGACAAGTACTGTTATGTTTATGAAGTATAATGGTCGATAGGACCAAAATAACATTTACATTGATTGTCAAAACATGAGGCATTTTGGTTCCTACTATCTCATCATATGTTTGGTTATTAAAAATATAGTATGAGGCACTTGGGTTGAAACATGAAAGTTATACGTTACAGATTAAGTATATCTTTGAATTAGGAATCTCACCTGTAAATATTGTCAACGACCGTTCTTTTGAAGTCTACTTTGTGCTAAAAAAAAATGAAGACAAGAAAAACTTTCTTCTTTGCATTGATATAATCGAGGAGTCCATGACCATATCCGTTCTTATCGTCTACATATTGGTGGCTATCACCCTGAGATGCCAATACATGAGGAGGTGAATCCTGACCTTGTTGAGATAAAAGGACATGACTATATGACGACTGTGTTTGTTGGTGATTGTAGGAATGGTGGTTTGAAAGACATTTCTCAGTTTCACACACCAATAGAAGAAGAAGAAATCAGTGATAGAATCAATATTAGAGCAAACCGTAGTACTACTACTACCCATGGAGGCCATGTGACGTTGATATATATATAATACACATATAGATAGATATGAAACTTATTTTATATTTATGATCAATAAAATATATATGTCAATAGATATGAACTTTTTTTATATTTATTTAATACTTTTGGTTCATGTAAGATTTGGGAGTTAAACGACATGCTGCACAGGTATGATTTGGTTTCGTGACTTTTCTAAGATTTTGGAGTGTGTCAACTTAGCTTTAGTGGTTAGTAAAAAACATTTGCACCAAGATATGAGTACAAGATGGAATTCTATATATCTTATACTTAGAAGTACTTTGATTTATTGTCGTGCTTTTCAACATTTAGAGTTGAGTGATTCGAATTATAAATATTATCATACCTTAGACGAATGGGAGAAAGTTGAAAAGATGACAAAGTTTTTAAAAGTCTTTTACTATGCAACTCTTGAATTTTCTAGATCAAAATATTCAAATACAAACTTATATTTTCCTATCATCTATAAGTATTATGTAAGTTTGAAACAGTCTTAGAGCAAAATGAGGATATGTACTTGAAATTGATGACATCTGAAATGTGGCCAAACTTTCAAAAGTATTGATCTGAGTTTAATATGACCTGGGCAATATTATGCATTTTAGATCATCGATACAAGATTCAAATAGTTCAATTTATTTATAAGAAGATCTATGATGAAGACTAGGTTGTTCCAGTTGAGAATGTCAGGATTAAGTTAAATGCATTGTTTAAAGAGTGCAAATCTCAGGCCATTGAAAGTTCCAATCTTTTGTCTTCTACTTACTAATGCTCAAGATACAGAGACTGCAGCTAGTGAAGAAAATTTTTTCAAGGTATACACTATATACTAAGTATGTAATAATTTTAATAAGATATTATTTTTTAAGTTATAATGTGATTTTTTTTAATAATCAAGGTTATGTTTTTTTTTTTTGTTTCAGGAATTTGATGAGATGTCATAAGATTAATATTCTTCTTCTTTTGAGAAATCACAGTTAGAGCTTTACTTGGAGGAATGAAGAACGGAAAGGAATGTAAAATTAGATAGCTTTTGGAAATCAAATAAATTACGGTATCCTATACTTACTTCAATGGCTCGTGATCTCTTGAGTATTTCTATATCAACAGTTCCTTCTGAAGCTACTTTTAGTATTAGTGGATGTATGCTTGATCAATATCACAGTTCACTTAAACCTTCAACTACTGAGGCACCTATTTGTACAAGAGATTGATTATTTGGTAATAAAGGTATCAAGATACTCATTATTATTATGGTGATTTTCTAGGTATTTTGATTATACTAATCTTTTCTTTTAAAATTTAGATAATTTGCAATCTAAAATTGATGAAATAGAATAGCTCTTAACAGATATCATGGAGCTTGGCATAAAGGATGATGAAATTTTGACACAATATTCAATTTCTATTCCATTGGATAAATAACTTAGTATTATGTTTCTTATTTACATATGAAACTATTTTATGGTTTATATTTATTTGGCTTATATTTCTTATTTGACATTTGAATAACTTTTGGACTAGTATGGTTTATGTGTATTTGGTTTATGCTTGAATCCTTTTTATATTGACTAGTATGTGTGTTTGTGCAGCTTATGTTTTATTTTTATTAAATGTTCATCTTTTCAAGCTTTATTTAGATTTTGTTTTTATTTTGAATGATATTAAACACTAAAAGTTGATAATTTGAATCAAGATTTTAAAATTCAATCTTTGAATTATTGATAATTTATTAATTTAGAGGAACATGGTCTTAACTTAATTGGGTAAGTTTTTTTTTTCGCCCCCCCTCAATAAATTGCCTACACGAGTTATGGGTGGTGAGTCACAGGTTACGAGTCAATATGACCTATTTAATGAACGAGTTACACAGGTTGTATCATATCAATCTATTTGTAAGCAAGTTATGTTCGTATTATAATTTCTGACCTATTTATTAAATGGATCGTGTATTTATCTGTTATATATGTATATCGACACTACATGAACACAATCCGTGGATATAAATTCCAGCCCTAATGTCAAGATTATCTTAAGCTAAGTCAAGAGGTGCTTGATTGTCCGCCAAGATGTTCTTGACTATAGTCAAGATAGTCTTAATATGTCTTAACAATGTCTTAACTATAGGTTAAGATGTTCTTGATTTCAGGTCTAGTAGTTCTTATACTCATGTCACGTCAAGACCTTCTTGACTATAGGTCAAAATGTTCTTGACTTCAAGCCTAGTGGTTCTAATATTTATGTCACGTTAAGACTATCTATACTACAGGTCAAGAGATTATTGACTACCATCAACATGTTCTTGACTACTGTCAATATGTTCTTAACTACTGTCAATATGCTTTTGAATACGACCAAGATGTCCTTAACTTGAAGAAAGTGAATAAAGATTTTTTTTCCTAAAACGTATACTCAATGTTCTTTTCTTTTCTTTTTTTTTTTTTTTGCAATATTATGCATATTCGATTCTTAGCGTACTTGCCATGTCGATACTATGTACAAATATTATTGTCACACAAATATATATTTAGTTATTGAAATGATAAAAGATAAATTTATGAACTCTACCAAAACAATATGTAGACCTAATAATATTATGGATAAAATGCGGGGAGACCATGGTGTCCACGTGAGTTATAAAAATACTTGGAGGGCGAAAGAAAAATATTTGATTACTTTAAATGATTCCGATGAAGACGCTTGTCAATTTTTGCCACGTTTAGCTTTTTTGTTACAGTGGTCTAATCTTGGTTTTATTGTGACCTTTTCGACAGATGAGAATAATGTATTTAGATACTTTTTTTATGTCTTTTACTGCTTTTATTCAGAATAATGTTGACAGAAGTTTTTTTAAGGTAAATTTTCGTAGGACATTGTTGACTGTGTGTGCAATAGATGCAAACGAACAAGTATTTGCTATTATTGACAGAGAGAGTAATGCATCACGACATTTTTTCTTCACCAAATTAAAGGAATCAATAGAAAACAGAGATTAGTTGGCAATAATCTCAAATAGACATGATAGTATAATTAATGCAATGAAAGAAGTATATTCGAATTTTGAGCATGGTTATTGCATGGTGTATTTACTGTGTAATTTAAAAAGAGTTTTCCCTCTTACATTGTCAGCATTGAAATGGAAGTTTTATATAGCCATTGAGGTATACACATATAAGAAGTAGTCAATTTATATAGATTTACTTGACAATAAAGACCCCAACATTAGGGTGTATCTAGACAAAGTTGGAAACAAAAAATGGGCACGTTGCCACCTCAATAGTAAAAGGTTCTCAATAATAACTTCATATAATACTAAGTCAATGAATGCCATGGACAAGAAAATGAGGGACTTCCATATCAAGAAATTGATTGAGTTGTTAAGAGATAGAATGCAAAAATAGTTCTTTGAGAGGAGGCAGACTGCCACAGAATTGCAAACAGTACTTTCTAAAAATGCCGAAGAATGTGTAAGAGATTTATTTAACGAGGCAACAACAATGATTTTAAGTATTTAGTTTATATAAGCAAAATCTTAAATTTTCAATGACAGGGAAGTTAATATGTTCATATAGTCAAAGATCACTTTACCTTGGGTCAAGACCTCTTGACTATTGATCAATTATTTCTTGACCTATAATATTAAGTTCTTAATTAGACCAAAGGTCAAGAACTTCATGATCCCAAGTCAAGCAGTTCTTGACCTAAGGTATAATTATTTCATTTATTACATATAATGCCTAAGATTCTGACATACATAATAAACCAATAATAAACATATTCATATTGCATAATAAACATATTAAGTAGCTAGTATCAACTTTATATTAAATTACTGATTTTTTATTGTTAAATACTTTTGATATGTATTATTGTACTAATATTTGTCGAAGTGTTCCCATGCAGTTTAAAAGCTTAGTACCATTAGAGAGAGAACTTAGTATATTAAAGTAACAAAGAATATATTCATTAATATAATATAATGTGCATACACATGATAATTTAGTCAAATAGTAATTTTCGGTAAAATGCATTTTTTACGCTTTTTGAAGGCAAATTCATAATGCATTTAACATGTCAAATAGCTTTTATTTAATGTGCAGAATTTATTTCTAGCATTTTCTAAAATGTTGGTTTCAGGTAAGCATAAGGTAGCATTCATCAGGGTTCATTCTCAAAAAAGAGGACTTAAGAGTGAGCGGTGCACCAATCACACTATTGATTTTCAATAATGCAGTTGAAGAGAAGTAAAGAGAAAATAGTCTCTGGCTCTTAAAAAGTAATTATTAGGTCTCTATTTCTGCTTCTCCACCTTCCTTAAACCCAATTTTTTATCAAAGTATGGAGCTTATTAGAGGGAGGATTAGAATGACAGTTTATGTATTTTTGATGTGATTAAAGCTTCACTATTGATGTTGTCTTATTTTTTTGTAGGAAGGGTCATTTGGTCATTTGACTTTCATTATTTGTGGTTAGTGCCTTCTTAATATACCATTTGGCTGAAGGATTTAGATGAGGTGTTTTTGGTATTTCACCTATCATAGGTTACTTCATCTCATTTTGTCCGATGGCTTTTCATTTCGATAATTTCTCTCTCTCTTTCTTTCGTTTTTCTGTCTCTCTTTTTGCTTAGTTCATCTTCTCTTAGATCTATCTCTGTCTCTGTCTTTCTTTGTTTGACGGTTGGGTTTTTTTCTTTATTTTTTTTATCTTTTATCGTTGGTTTTCATATCTATTTTCGGTCTCTTTTAATTTTTGGTGATTTCTTTCTTTGTTCTTCGATTTGGAGTTTTTTTTTCCTTGAGGATCATAATAAAGAACACCTTTAGAAGGATGAATTCTCTGGATGAAGCATAGGTACTTCAACAACCTAACACAATTTATTTATCCATAGAAACATTATTAGATGCTTTGTACATGTCAATATCAATACATCTATCAAAATCCATACAAACAAAATAAAAGAAATATACAGAAACACACTTCTCACATCTTTTTTATCTGCTCCTTGCATTCACCAACATCGTTGTAAGTCACATTGGGCTTCACTTTGACAATCATCATCACTACACTTGATCAATCTTTGGAGGTGAAGGAATGATACTTTGCATAATTCAAATGAACAAGTGACAGAAGTTGGAGAAAACTGTGAACACTCTTTTGTATTAAAGGAATATGAGTGTTCATCTAATGAATAATCAACAACAGTTTGTTGCCTGAGAATTGAAATCGCCATTACTAAGAATTAAACTCTTCTCATCGTTTCATAAACAAAGAGAGAGTCAAAGAAATCACTGGGGATGATGAGAGAAGCAGAGTAGGGATGTCATTGGGGTAGGGTTGAACTGGCTTTATATTTATCATCCTTATCTCCGTTATTATTTTACATTACTATCCATGCACCATTCACCATTCACCGTTCAATTTGTTGCGGAACAGTTCCGAAGAGTCTCTACTGGGGAATGGTTTCCTATCAGTGTATCAGAGTCCCCATTAAGTCCATTAGAAAATTCCTATGTTGGACCAAATCGTTTAAAACTCTCAATACATTTAAAAAATGAAGTTAAATCCATCAAAAATTCTAATTTTTGCTCAAATCTATTGGAATTATTATTTTACAAAAGATATTAATATCTAAACAGTATTATTCAAATAACACTTTAATATATTAGAGTCATCTAATGCAAAATTTTCAATACGATAACTCAACATAACTTATACTTCATCTTAAAATATAATATTATTCAAAATACTTAAAATATAAATAATATTATTTTATATAATTGAATTGAAACATCAAAGCCTAACAATGAGCTAACATGCTTTTCTTGAGGCACAACCCTAATTATAATTAGTAATATGACTATATATATTGACATTGTTATTTTTTTAATATCAAGCCCATCCTGGGCTGCAAAATATTAATCGGGGAATTCCTGGCCCATGCTGCACACCATTTATAACAGGGAAAATTCGTCTCATTCAGGCTGGTGCACTACGGTGCAATACTCCGTTCGGTTAAATTGACATCTATAAAGCAGAGTGACCTTTGAGAACAATTGGGGAGGGAAGAAGGGAGTCCTATTAAGTAAAGGGGCAAAGAATCAATTTGTATAAAAAAAAGCGGCAGAGATTATACCAAGAAGATAAAAAAAACAGAGTTGTTATCATTAATTAATGAGCCTAAAAAAATGACTCACGTCTAATCAATTCAAAATATATTTGTTACTCAATAAAAAATATACACCTTATCCTAATGCTACATTCCACCTAAAAGAAATGGATCCTTTCTTTGTTATTTTTTTTTTAAGATTTTACAAACCAATTATTTTACTTATAAACATATCGCTTGTCATTTTCAATTCCCACCTTATACAAATGAAAAGGAAACCTTATTTAGTAATGCAATTGTTTGGTTGTAGACCACTAAAACCGGGTACTTTTCATTAACTTTTAAGGCTACGAGTGTTTTAAAAACTGAGACTAAAAGGGGTACTGGGCGAAATTTCCCATTCCCTTTAAACAATTTGGTCATTCTCCCGGGCCCAATCAAAAAGTGCCGACTCTTGGCCCCTCCCCTGAAATTCCAAATAACACAGACTCGGCCACACCAATGCACTATTACAGTCTCAGCGCGACGACCTCCTCGCCATTACCCCCTCGTTGCCTTATTACTGCTTTCTCTTCAGTTTCCTAGCTCTTTTCAGTGTTTTTTTTTTTTGGAAAAAAAAAACTATCAAATGGTTTTGTTTTCATTACAGCCTTCCTTCGTAACTGTAGCTTCCTCAGTGCTCCGCCTCCGCTTCCTGGTCAGTTTCGTTGCTATAGATTTTTCTTTTCTTTTTTTTTTTCTTTTTTTTTTAATTTGTTAATTTGTGTGTTTTTCAAATGGTTTACTGTATATTTTTTTGGATTTACTGTAGCTTGATGATGGAATTTGACTGCCGAGGTTTAGCGGGAACTTGGTTTCTTTTTGGTGTGTTTTTGGGAGTTTTTATGACCATGTCTTGTTACTGTGTGGCTTTTTCTGTTAAAGTAAGTTCTAGAACCAGTCGGGTTCCAGTGAGGTTTGTCATTTTGCCTTTTTGTTTGTTCACTGATTATTGTCGTTTTCCATATTTTGTTAAACAAGTATTCTTAGGTTTTTGGCTAATCTGTCTACTATTTTTGGCTACAAATTGTGTTGTTGCTTGGGATTTCAGCTTTTGTTTTGTCTTTCCTGTTTTTCGAAATAGTGATGTGGAAGGTTTGAAGGATGAAAAGGGTGAAGACTTACCTCGTTGATGGCCTATTATAACCAAATAATTTGTACATGGGCGAATGAAGACCACATTCACAATTTGATTTGAACTTATTTTCGTAATTAAAATGATGTATATTTTGTGCTTGGCAATGGATTATATAGAGCCTAGCAATATCATTTTGTATAGCGATTTGCGAATGTAGAATTAACTTTGTAAAACGATAGTACTATTAATGCTTGACTATTATTTGGAGCCAAGCAATATGACGCAGGAATGAAGAATTAACACTTAAATATGTATTTCATTTGAGGATAATATATATCCTAGTTTTTGGTTACGCCAATTGTTTCTTAAAACTAATACTAAAATAAATAGTTAATTTGATTTGGCAATTTTTTTTTCCTTAAAAACAATACTTTAGAGTTTCTATTGTTTAAAATACAAACTTATGTAGTTGTTAATATGTTTCTCATGGCATCACGTAAGCTGAATTTTTTTTCCTAAAAAATCCTAAGTGTGATTATTATTAATCTGAAACTTACTATTATTATTATTATTTTGTCTAATAAAACAAGGCAAATTAAGACTTTGTATCATAATAATGTTAAATATCCTATAATTTAGTTAAGCTTTTGGAAAAAAAAAAAACCCTTGATAAGCGAATTTAAAAAAAAAAAAAGAAGAAAAACTGACAGTGTCAAAATTTTTATTTGTATTATCTTATTATCTATTTTTTTTAGGGATATCTTATTACCTACTTGTAAATTACAAATAATACTTTTTGATTACACTCAAAGATCCTGTATCATTTGCCTTTAAAGAAAGAAACCCAGCAACTCGGGTGCTGGGACTTGGCCCAACCCAGCGCCAATTTTTAACGTCATTTGGGCATTTGGGCCCAATGTGAACAGTACCACACATATTATTTATTTATTTTTTATTTGCAAAAAAAAAAAAACCCTACAAATGAAAGTATTAGTTTTTTTAATTTCAAACAAAAAAGGGAAAGTATAGGCTTTTAGAATTGACACAAAAACTTATGCATGTGCTAGGTTTAACTATGTGTAGTTGCTAGTTTGTACAAAATTGCCCTTTTATAATTTTATTTTGATAAATGGCCATTTTTTAGTTGATATTTTTTCGAAATAAAACAATTTTTAAAAAATATAAATCAATTATTTTAATAATTGAATTCAATTTTAAAATAATAAATCAATTCAAACAAAAAAAGCAATACACTTTGACCGATTAAATATGAAAACAACTATTTTTTAAATAATTTTCAAATTTAGACCAATTTTTAGAGGTGTTTGAAAAACGGGCATTTTTCAAGACGGCCAAACGACGATAAAAAACTGTAAACGGCCTATAGTAATACCTTCATGGCACCACATTTCCAGGTAACGTCCAATCTGCAAACCTATGAATTTCACTCACTCTTTCTTGACAAATCAAAATATTCTACACTATTCCTTTTTGGAATATTTTTTAAGCTTAGATATTTGCACTATTGTTTAACGAAATTTCTTTTTTTTTAAAAAAAACATAGGTCTTGGTCTAATTTTTCCAAAATTGATGACCAGATTATAAACAAAAATTGATTACAACACGCTTTCCTAAATATTTAACCGAAAAGGCAAAGTGTTGATCCTAAATATATAAGATACTAATTAATTCATAGTATATTATTTTACAAAATAAAAATACAAACAATCAAACAACTTGATGGCATTCATTTGGTGAAGGCTGCCAAAATTTTCGATGTTAATCGATTCTATTCGATGATTATCAAGCAAGAAACTAGAAACCACGTTAACAGAGGATTCATCGAATTATTTGACAAAATAAATGTAAGAGGATTCGTAGCATGATATTTGAATAGAAATCACTCATAAAGATGATATCTAAAATTTTAGAGTATATTATTTTACAAGTTCATAGTACATTGAAAATACTAATTCATAGTATATTATTTTACAAAATAAAAATAAAAGGATCCATAGCATAATATTTGATTAGAAATCAATGATAAAGATTATATTCAAATTGTTATAGTGAATTATTTGTTATGATATTCCCAAACAAAAAATTCTTTGTGGAATGAAAGAAAAAGAAATATACATCTGTAACTATGAAAATTAGGGTTCTAAATTATGGTAAATACATTTACGCTTAATTTTTCCCTAAAGAATTTCACATTCTCATCGGTCACCGCATTCAAAAGTTGTCCAGTAAGAAGACACTCCAAGTATTTCATGGCATATGCTCTGCAATCCCCACCGCATACAAAAAATGGATATAAAGTTAACTTACGAAATTTATTAAATGTGTAGTTAACTAGATAAATCTGGCATGTTACCTCTTTCTAATTTGTGGCACTTCCGCCATCGACATTCTTCTCCATTCAAGCTTCCGAGGCTTCCCATTAACGGCAAGATGCATTTCTTCAATGTGATCAAAACCACAAGGAGAAATGGCAACATCTTTCACCATGGCGTGATGGCGGCTTTAAAGTCCTTATCAGACATAAGAAATGGCAACAAACCCACCTGTTTGTTGAAGGAGAAATGGCAATATCTTGTACCATGGCGTGATGGCGGCTTTAAAGTCCTTATCAGACATAAGGATGATGTCTAATTAATCGTATATGTTGTTCTTTCATGAACTCAAATGAATCATTATTAGAACCTAATGATTACCATTAAAGTGCATTACTGCATATATCAGCTCGTACTTTGACCAAGTCCTCTTAAACTGCTCTATGTCTCCACCAATCACATATTCTACGAAACAAGAATCAAATAAATCATTCTTGGTCTTCGTGGATTTGAATGACTGCGAATGACTGCCAATATGCTCTCATATATTTGTCCAAATTGGAGTCCACAATTGCCACTTTATCCCCATAAGTCTTGGGAAACAACCAAACACGCTCACGGAGTAGGAGGAAGGCGGAATCCATATGCTGCACAAGGAAAATATCAAGTTATTAGTAAAACTGAATGGATTTTTACAGAAAAAATAACTCACATATAATAGAGTACAGAACTTACAGAACTATCAAGCCTTATGCCTACAGTCTTCAACTTCATGAACCACGTTGCGTCTCCATCAGCAACACGACTTCAATGGGCATGACATTATTTATTAAACCACTAAGCCACTTGGAAAATGTCTTGTATTGTTTGGGGTCATATGGACTAAGTGGATTTGTGGTGCAAGCATCATTCACTTTGAATTACTTCGTTGAAGGATCCATGACGTCTTTTGTCACGACCCAAACCCCGAGCCAGTGGCAGAAAAGAAATTTCACAAGTGGAAATTAAAATGTTATTTAAGAAAAATTCATAAAAATATTTCAAAAGGGAATTCACACAATTTTGTGATCACCATTAGACTTAGATTGTTAAATAAAGTTTATTTAAAACAAACCAAGGATAACCAACTCCTCAATCCTCTACTCCCTAGTTTCCAAAGTCATAACGAGTACTGCCTGAGAGGGAAAATGTAAGGGATAAGCATTCAAATGCTCAGTAGGAATTTAATTACCTTTTTGATTGATGCAGTTTCTCAAATCTGCATGGTTAGTTTCTTTCAATCCATGTATAAATCAAATTTATAAATCTACTGGTATCCTGAATAGTCACATATTCAAAACCAAAATCAAAACCACATCATTGTACATATCATACATCAACAAGGATATAAGTAAGCTCCCATTCTCCTATCACAGTCATGTAATACCTCTATAGCAGGAGTACCCAGCATCTTGACACTGCTCGTAGGCATATCAGATAAAAAACCTATGCAGGGGCTTAGGTCTCTCACCTAGTGCTGCAACAACTCGCCAGCGATCTAAAAATACTGCGATACTATAATAGAACTCAAGTGTGTGATCCTATGGTATGTACAACATGTCACAGTTCACAGTTACCATACATCCAATAATCAAATCATGCTTTAAAAATCCAACTTTACATTATTCTGGGATTTATTGTAAAATGGGCAGCACACCGCTGTTTTACCCCAAAACTAGTATGTAAAAATGTATAAAATAATTTACACAATCCAATCCCAGTATAACTCAACAATTAACAATATTTTCTTTAACCATCGTAAAATCACGATTTTTCATAAATAAATTTTAATGCAAATAAAATCCAAAACAAATATAAAAATTAGGTAATCGAACCCTTACCTTGATATGGTAGTAATACCAGGTCAATGACGCTCGAGAAATCCCCAGCTAGTCACTCAGGTGTTTAAACGACAATTTGTGGTTCCTAGTAAGTCCACTAGAAAAAGTGACTTTTCCACCAAAGCTTCAAATATAGAAATTGAGATCACCAATGAATTCAGAGTACCCAAAAATGCTAGGTCAGATATATACTTTGTCAAAATCGGGTCCCAGTATAGGACCGGCCCATGGCACGCAAAACGGTGCAATTTGTGCCACGAAATTTCAATTTTTGTTCCACAATGAAATATAATGATATTTTATATCAAAATTCATTTCTTGACCTCACTGAGTCCAAATTCAAAATCAGAACTCAGTTTCGAGATCCCAAGCATTAATTAAGCTCAAAAATCAGAGAATCACATAAATACCACATTTTGAAAATAATTAGAAAAATGTCTTTTTTTTTAACTACTATTTACCGCACTTACCTTTACCCTTTTTACTTTTACCAACTGTAATTGTTCATAATTTTTAACCCTCTTTCACCCAAGTATTTACCTCGAGTAAATAAATCATTTAATCAAAATAATTACGTGAATATCATTTTTTACATAGTTGGTAAAAACGTTACAAATTGTAAAAACTTACCGGAAATGAATTTTGATATGAAACCACTTAGAGTTGATCGGTAGCGGCGAGATGGAGCTTTACGTGCCGGAGGTGTCAAAAACGGAAGTCAGACGGCGCTCCGGTGACCGGAAAACTTCGCCGGAAGCGGAATTTTTGCGGGGCCGCTACGGCTTCGTCTGACGTCGAAACGAGGTGAGACTAATGGCGTTGGATTCGTATTTGAAAGCCCTTCGATGGGGCTCATGCGTCAGTCGAGGCAGGTGGCGGTGCGGTGGCTGTAAGCAGCGGCAGATCCGGCATTTTCTCTCTCTTTCTCTCTCCCTCAAGCCCCTATTTGTTGGAAATTTGAACTTCTGATGGGTTTTTAAGAAAAAAAACTAGGCACTGTTGCAAAATATTATAATATTTCAGATTTTTTATTCTTTTTGTGGGACCTATTCCCAAATCATACATCATGTGGACGATTAAGTGGCAGAACAGGTCACAAATAGGGCACACCATCTGACATGTGCCGAGAGTGACTAACTAAAGGCCACGCGAGTTGCACATGGTATCACATCGGCCATTGGGCCGCCCGAGGTTAGGGCCGAGCCCATCCCAGACCCTGGATGGACTCGGCTAGAACAGGTCACAAACAGGGAACACCGTCTGACATGTGTCCAGAGTGACTAGCTAAAGGCCACGCGAGTCGCACGTGGTACCACATCGGCTATTGGGCCGCCCGAGGTTAGGGCCAAGCCCATCCCAGACCCTAGATGGACTCGGCCTAGTCCGATTCTTACCTCGACAGCTGGGGGTCGGAAGCCCCAGGGGGTCTTTCACCAGAGCACAATGGAAAGTAACTCATAGCTCCAGACCCAGACAGAGCATTTAATACGATCTTGAGTAGGTGTACGCAGGGGGCAAGCCGACTTGACAGAACGACGATTTGTCCAAATCTTATCCTTGACAGACTCAAGCCATAGCGGACGGCGGAACTAGGCAACAGCGGTGCAGGGGGGATTATGGTAATCTCGGCCCGTGACCTCTGGAGTAAGTCTTGACGAAAAAGGTACTTAGTCCTGAGATTGAGAACCAGGAGGTTCACGATTTCAAGACTATATATATATGAGCTATGCGTCCCCAAGGAGGAGGCATGTATGCATACAAAAAAAAATATTTAAAAGTTTACGAGCAAGAAACAAAATATATACTCATACAGATACAGAGAAAAACTGAATCTTTGCTACTCAATCTCAAGGGTAAATATCTGACTTAAGTATCGGAGAGTCTTTGCAGGTGGCCACCCCCACCTCTCCTACCCTGCCCGAAGCCGAGAGCATTTTGGGATAGCAAGGATACGAAGACAGTAAAGGTATAACATCAGCAGTTCAGTGACATATGGATAGCTGGTGGAAACCGCTCTAACATTTTGGCGCCGTCAGTGGGAAACAATTTTTTATTTGAGTGCGAGAGGAAGAGTCAGAGTCTCACGATTGTACTCTCCCCGAACAAGAAGCCATATAGCATTAGAAGATGGCACTTTTAAGAATGACAACCAGAAGCACACGTCCCGACGTTGGGGGGATCCCACCCGACGCCGAAGGAAGCTCCCAGAGAGCACAGCCTGGACTTGAGCAAAAGTTGGACCAGATGCTCACCGCACTGGCAGAAGCAAGCCAGAAAGTAGAGATTGCCCACGAGGCCATCATGGGCTTAAAAGATGAAGTCATAGAGGTGCGCAGGGATAACGCCCGCTTCAAGGGGCTACTGGCAAGCGAAGCCAGGAGTGAGCGAAGGGAAGATTTTGACACAGAAGTCCAACAAGAGACCGAGGGCCAACTACTGAGGGAAATGCTCGCCCCATCCTGATCACGAATGCAGGGAGAGCAACAAAGCCAGACAAGGCCGTTCCGAGCCGGAGCGGCGGTAGCCAGAAATCACCAAGAAAGCCTTGAAGGTGTACTCCCCAACTGAAAGCAAGAAATGATGGTAGAGCTGAGTAAGAGGCTTGGGGCCCATCACAGCCAGACCCCCGATGACCTAGCTGAGCAAACTGTACGAGGGATCGGCCGAACGGCCTTCGCCAATTGGATCCAGATAGAGCCTAAGCCGAGAGACTTCACTACTCCAACCTTCAGGCTGTTCGAAGGGAAAACTGACCCCATCGATCACATATATCATTTTCAGCAGAAGATGGCCTTGGAAACCAGGGACGAAGCTATAACCTGCAAGGTCTTCTCCACAATCCTGGTGGGACCAGCCCTCTTATGGTTCAGACAGCTCCCAGAGAAATCCATAAACGGGTTCGAAGATTTCTGTAAACTTTTCTTGAAGCAGTACGCGGTTGTCCGGAGGCAGCAGAAAACCATGCGAGACCTAGACCGGCTAGAACAAACCGTCAACGAGTCTCCGAAAGAATACCTAACATGTTTCCTGGAGGTGATGTCCCTAGTGCACAACACTGATTCGGTCCAAGCCGCGAGCTCGTTCGTTAGGGGCCTGCAGCAAGGATCGATACTGTCGGACCACCTGCTCTTGAACCTTCTGTACGATATGGCAGACATCCAGGCCAAATTGGAAGGAGTATTCAGGGCGTTGGAAAGTCGCCAGAAAACACCTAAAGTATCTGCCACGATAACAACAGCACCGGCACAAGCCCTAGCCCTGCAAGGTGTAAAGAGGCCTGCGCCAAACTGAGGGCTGATTCTGAAACAGGAGGCCTCCACCCAGGGCAGTCAAGAAGGCAGCAAGAGGAGGAAGGTGTCCTGTGACCCACTGTCGAAGTACGAGCTAAACACGCCGATCGACATGATCTACCTCTAAAACAAGGATAGGGGCATTTTCAAAGACCCGCCCAAATTCGGCATTCCTGAGTACATGAAAAACAGAAATAGGTACTATCAATTTCACAAAGACGACGAACATGACACCATTAACTGCCGCAACCTCTACGCGCAGGTCATGGTGGCGATTCATACCAGCAAATTGAAGCAGTACGTAAAGACTGGCGGAATCCAGCCGCGGGAAAATGCCACAAGGCCCAAAAAAGGCAAGCAGACCCGGGCCTCCGGGTCAGGAGACCAGGCCCTGAGGATAGTGCTGACCATCGTGGGACTCGAGCAGACCCAGGGTCAGGAAGAGAAGGAAAATTGCCTAAGAAAAACCGAGGAGAGGGTGAAGCGCCTGGGGGGGATGGAGCATTCCGTTAACCATTTGAGGGTGGGTGAAAGCTGCACCTCCACCACCCCCATCGCCTTCACCCAGCAAGATTTGACCACGGTGCGCCTGCCACACGACGACCCCCTGATGATTAAGTTATAGATCGACTCTGCGTTGGTCGGAAGGGTCCTGATCGACGGAGGAAGCAGCGTCAATATCTTGTTCCTCAGCACGTTCGAGAACATGGGCCTGAATCGAAACGCGCTCAGACCGACCTGTCAGCCGCTGTTCGCTTTCGATAGTACCAAGGTCAGCCCTTTGGGCATTGCGACCTTGAAGGTCTGCGCGGTAGAGAGATGCCTGGACGTGAACTTCGTCGGTATCGACTGCCCATCCTCCTTCAACGTCATCATGGGGAGAGGATGGATCCACCCATGCATGGAGTCGCCTCTACCCTCCATCAGATCTTAAGATATCAATCAAATGATGGTACCTATATAATAGACATCAAAGGAGACTAGGCCTCTGCGAGGAAATATTTTTCAGCAGCCCTAAAGGGACCCAGTGCGAGTACGAATGTCTCTACGGGGGACGAATAATAATCAAAGGACCGCCTGCCAGCATACATGAAATAGATCGAGGAGGAGTCTGACGGACCAGAGTCTACGATTGAAGAGTTGGTGGCAGTCCCTTTGAAAGAGGCGGAGCCGACAAAGGCAATATTAGTCGGGGCCCTGTTGCCCAAAGAGGAAAAGAACGAGCTTTTGGGATTTCTGAGGCTGAACCAAGACGTCTTCGCTTGGTCCCACATCGACATGCTCGGGATTGACCCCGCGCATGGCTATCACCAGTTGAACATAGATCCAAATTTCCCTTCAGTCAGACAGAGACACCGAAGGTTCGCGTCAGGGAAAAACAAGGCGATTAACAAGGAGGTAGAGACGCTATTGGAAAACGGCCTAATCATGGAATGCGTATACCCGTCCTGGATCTCCAACCCAGTGGTAGTGAAAAAGAAGAACGGTGACAATCGAACTTGTATAGACTTCACCAACTTGAACAAGGCTTACCCGAAGGATAGTTTCCCCCTGCCAAAGATCGACCAGATGGTAGACGCAACGGCAGGATTCGACAGAATGAGTTTTTTGGATGCCTACTCGGGGTACAACCAGATCCCCTTGTACGAGGAAGACCAGATCCACACTGCATTTGTCACAGAGCGAGTCTTGTACTGTTACAGACGCATGCTGTTCGGTTTGAAGAATGCGGGGGTGACCTACCAGAGGCTCATGAACAAAATGTTCGCCGGACAGCTAGAAAAAACTATGGAAGTCTATATCGATAATATGGTCGTAAAAAGCAGAGAAGCTTCGGGTCATCTGGGACATTTAGCCGAGTGTTTCCAGATTCTGAGGCAATATCGGATGCACCTGAACCCCAAGAAATGCGCGTTCAGGGTGTCCTCCGGCTAGTTCCTGGGGCACATTATAAGCAGAAGGGGTATCGAGGCCAACCCTACCCAATTGTCCTCTATCACAGATGTGCAGAGACCCTTGACTGTTCGGGAAGTCCAGCGCCTAGCCAAGAAGATAGCCGCCCTCAGCCGGTTCGTCTCCAAGATGTCTAACCGATGCAAGCCCTTTTTCCAGTGCATAAAGAGAAGCTCCACTATTGCTTGGGGGGAGGAATAAGATAAGGCACTGACAGACCTCAAGCTGTACCTAAGTCACCTGCCCATCCTGGCTTCCCCGGCAGAGGGGGAGCACCTGTATGCTTATCTAGCAATGTCCAAAGTAGCAATCAGCGTCGTACTATTCGTCGAGGAAGAAAGCAAGCAGAAGCCGGTGTTTTATATAAGTCACATGCTCCTAGATGCCGAGATGCGATATAGTATGGCAGAGAAACTGGTCCTCACTCTGGTCAATGCTAAGAAGAGACTCAGGCAATACTTTGAAGCACACTCTATTACCATGTACATGGACTTCCCCATCCGGGAGATCTTGGCTAAATCAGACTTATCAGGGCGACTAACCAAGTGGGCCATCGAACTGGGGATATACGACATCGAGTATCGGCCCTGAGTAGCGAAGAAGAGGCAGGTCATAGCGGATTTCCTGGTGGAAATCAAATTTTTCGGCGAGCTGCACGATCCGCTTCAAACTTCTCAGCCTCGCCACCCTTCAGTCTGGACCCTTTACACTGACGGATCCACGAATGCCTCGGGGTCAGGTATCGGGATAGTCCTGCAGACCCCAACAGGACTCAGAGTAGAGAAAATCTTGAGGCTCAGCTTCCAAGCCACGAACAACGAGGTGGAGTACGAGGCCCTGCTGCAAGGCCTGGAACTGGCCTTGCATTTCGGAGTAGAAAGCATCACAGTAATGACCGACTCACAGTTGGTCGTGGGTCAGATCAGGGGAGACTTCGAAGTAAAAGAGTCGAGATTACACACGTACTTTTCCAAAGTAATGGGGGCAAAAGCCCGCTTTAGCAGCTTTAATATCGAACAGATTCCCAGAGAGATGAACCAAAAGGCCGAAGAGCTAGCTAAGAGCGCATCGATTGGAGGAATGGGACACGCAGAGATTCTCCTGGAGGACAGGAATACATAGGACTCCCCGGAGACCCCCAGATGTCATGTATTTGCAGCCGGCCCCGCAGACGAAGGATGGATGAAACCCATCACCCAGTAATTGGCATTGGGGAACCTGCCCGCAAATCCCTAGGAAGCAAGGTCGATCAGGCTGAAAGCTGCCAGATACTCAATAGTGGGGGGACAACTATATGGAAGATCGATAATGGGGCCGATGCTGCGGTGTGTAGGTCCCATCGAAGCGCAAAAACTGATGGAAGAAATCCACGAGGGAGTATGCAGCAACCACTCTGGCAGACGTAGCCTCGACTACAAGGCTCTGACGGCCAGATACTTGTGGCCATACATGATGACAGAGGTGGCCCAGTTCGTCAAAAAATATGAAAAGTGCCAGAGGTTCGCCCCCATGAAACGCCAACCTACAAAGGATCTCCATTCGAACATAATGCCCTAGCCATTCGCCAAGTGGGGTTTGGAATCGTCGGAGAGCTCCCCAGAAGTCTAAAGGAAAGAAGGTACGTCCTGCTGGCCACAGATTATTTCATCAAATGGGTAGAGGCTAAAGCCTATGCAACCGTAAACAAAGCAAACACAATTAACTTCATTTGGAAAAATATAATCTGTCGATACGGGATTCCGAAAGAGATACATGCCGATCATAGCACACAGTTCCAAAATGCTAAGCTCAAGGAGTTGTGTGAGCTGTATGATATAAGGCTCAGTTTCTCTTCCGTGAACTACCCTCAAGGGAACGGCCAAGCAGAGGCAACGAACAAAGCCATATTCAGCAATATCAAAAAGAACTTGTAGGAGGCTAAAGGCAGATGGTTAGAAGAGCTACCGGCCGTTGTGTGGGCCCATCGAACCACAGAATGGAGGTCGACTGGAAGAACACCATTCGCCATGGTTTACGGATCAGAGGCTGTGATTCCGACTGAGGTCAGCCTCCCGACCCTTCACTCCGAAGTGGTAAGAGATTCCCCCTTAAACGAATGGCAGCTAGGCCATAACATAGACCTCTTGGAAGAAACGAGAAACATGGCTCTGGTCCACCTGGCTTCATACCACCAGTAGGCTAGGTCCTACTATGCAAAGAAGGTTAGTGCTCGACGATTCAATGTCAGGGATTAGGTCTTGAAAGTCAGAATAAGGAGTTCCTCGAAATTGGACTCCAATTAGATTGGACCCTATGAGGTGATCAAAGCACTTGACAATGGTGCGTATGTCCTAAAGGAACTCAAGACCGAAAAAGATTTGCCGAATACATGGAACGCTTAACACTTAAAAAAGTATCACGTGTGAGAACACGTGCATGTGATGTAAGACCCACGTGAATGCTTATATTATTGAAAAGATTAAATCCAAAATAGGTTAAGTTTCTTTTTGCCGCATGGATTTATCTTTTGGATTGCTACAGAAAAGGCGTCTGGCCACAGTGGCAGACCCCATGCACTATTCACATGTGAGACATATGCAAGACCCACATGAGTGCTTACATTATTGAAAAGCTTAAATCCAAAATAGGCTAAGTTCCTTTTTTTTGCCGCATAGGTTTATCTTTTACACTGCTATGGAAAAGGAGTCTGCCCACATTGGCAGATCCCACGCACTATTCACGTGTGAGACACATGCATATGATGTAAGACCCATGTGAATGCCTACATTATTGAAGAGTTTAAATCTAAAATAGGTCAAGTTCCCTTTTTGTGGCATGGATTTATCTTTTGGATTGCTATGGAAAAGGGGTCTGCCCACAGTGGCAGACCCCACGCACTATTCACGCAATCAAGGATCGTACTATGGGAACCACATCGTGCAATAAAATTCTTGCTGATGGCCTGAGAAAACGTACGAAGAGGAAAGAGTTGCACAACCAAAAACTTACCAGCAGACTTCAAGAACGATCGTACTATGGGGATCACGTCGCTTGTCGACGACCCGAGAAAATGTATGAAGAGGAAAGAGCTGCGTAACCAAAAACTTGCTAGCAGACCTCAAAAACGATCGTACTATGGGGATCAGGTCACTTGTCAACGACCCGAGAAAACGTACGAAGAGGAAAGAGTTGTGCAACCGAAAACTTGCCAGCAGACCTCGAAAACGATCATACTATAGGGATCACGTCGCTCATCGACGACCTGAGAAAACGTACGAAGGGGAAAGAGCTGTGCAACCAAAAACTTGCCAGTAGACCTCAAAAATGATCGTACTATGGGGATCACATCGCTTGTCGACAATCCGAGAAAACGTACGAAGAAGAAAGAGCTACGCAACCGTAAACTTGCCAGCAGACGTCGAAAACAATTGTACTATGGGGATCACATCGTGCAATAAAATCCTTGTCGATGGCCCGAGAAAATGTACGAAGAAGGAAGAGTCGCGTAGCGAAAGTTTGCGACCTGCCCCAAAAGGAAAGCACGGGTCAAGGTCTACCTGTTGGAAGCGGACTCTCCCAGACAACATTTTAGCAGCACGCAAAGCAAAGATTGGAGGGGTCAAGGTCTACCTGTTGGAAGCAGACCCCATCTAGACGAAGTTTTAGCCGCATGCAAAGGAAAGGTTAAAGGGGTCAGGATATACTCGTTGGAAGCAGACCCCATCTAGACGAAGTTTTAGCCGCATGCAAAGGAAAGGTTAAAGGGGTCAGGATATACTCGTTGGAAGCAGACCCTCCCCAAACAATGTTTTATCATGCACACACTAGGCACTAAGACAGAAGTTAAAATCGGGCCTTGTTTATTATTTCCAAAAAATACAAAGGGAACGATCGACGGGGACGCGCACCCAAAAGTTCTATCTGCAAGAAGCGGATCTTGGGCGGACTCGTAGAGACACGTCAGAGTGGTAACGCCCAGTTTGCTCCCAATAAGAGCCGAGCCCGGGCCTCTTCCTCTGCTGCAACAAATCTAGACAGTGATTAACCAGCCCCTTGAGCTGATTCCAAGCGCGGTCCTATTTGGGGTTGGAGAAGTCCAGCTACATGCGCGGGTCGAACTCTGCCAAGACAAGTCATAATAGAAGTTATATCTCCTTAGAACCGGATAAGCCAGAGCTAACATCCCTATCTCTGGAACTAATCTTGTCGATCATAGCTCGAGGAGGACTTACTAATAACTCGAAATCATATACGACTGATTCCAGATGGTTACAACAAGGGTCAACTTTACCCCAGATGCAGTCAATAAAGAAAAAGAGAATAGACTAAGGAGAATTGCACTGTTCTTATTATTTATACAGACAGTTACAACGAGGGTCAACTTTACAAATGTATAAAATTAGGGATCCTAATTACCTCCGGCCAGGGGAGCACAGCCAGTTCCGGCACTTGGACCAATCTCAGTGGAGGGTGGTGTACCAGGGTCGGATTTTTCGCTGGATAAAATGACCGTACCAGACCCCTCACCAGTTAAGACTCTAAGACCAGGCTGACCGCCAGGGACTTCCGAAGTTTGATCTGGCAGACCGGAAACGGGGATAAGCTCTTTGGCAACAGAAGCGGATGTAGAGGGCCCGTCCTTTTCCGCGGCAAGCATCTTCAGCAAGTTAGCAGGATACGCGATGTTGATCCCATCCTCTAGCTACTGTATGTAGTACTTGACGGAATAGTGGTCTCTCTCGACGCCTTTCTGGTCGTCAAACTCATCTGGCGTTACCACCTCTGCGTGGCCTTCAAATTCCCTGTTCTCCCAGCCAGACCTGTAACTTTCTGCAGAAAAGACATCCACCTGCCTCTGATACCTCGTTTTTAGTTTTTCCGCTTCCGCTAGTCTATCCCTCAGCACCGTCAGCCTCAGCTCCGCCTGCCGCTGCGACAAGTCGACCAAAAAGGCGTTAATGTCAGCAAGGTCTTCGCCGTGCTTGCAAGACAACTCTACTTGAGCCCCCATCAATTTTACAAGGTCCAAATAAAGATGTCAGCTTACCTCATTCGACCGGTCGAGTCTGCGTTGCAGAGAATGGGCCTCCAGTTTGGCTCTGGCTTCGGCTTTCCTCGCCTCTTTAGCATCATCATCGGCCCTATCGTGAGTGAAGAAGGCTAGCCCCATCTCTGCCCCAGCGCTCTACAGCTCTCGCTCCTTGACCTTGAGCTCGTTTTGGGCCAGTCTGACAACCTCGGATTAAGCTATGATAACTCTATAAAAATAGAGTTATTTGGTATGTTTTTGAGTCTTGGGATAGCTGTTTTAAAGGATCAAATTGTCTAGTTTAAGTATTTTTCTTTATTTTATTTTNATCTTTGAAGGAATGCTGAACTTAAGTAAAAGCTGGAAGTAACTTTGCTGCAGCAACGCACTGGAGCAATACTGAATAGCAAAATTCTTTTTCCAGCTGGCATCTTTTACGCACAACTGGTGCTGACAACTAAAATTAAATACCAGCTAAGGAAAAATGAAGCAAAAGTAGTCCTCACTCCATATTTGGCTGACACGTGTGTTAGGGTACCTTACCTACTCTGATATAAAAGGAAAATGTACTGTAGGAAGGAGAGGAGGACGGCAAACCAGAGAGAAAAACAGAAAAGAAAAGAAAAGAGAGAAAGAGAGTACAGAGAAGAGAGGACGAAGGAGAGGAAGTACTAGCAGTAGGGAGCTCGATTTACCATTATCTAGCTAGATTTTCCCTTACCTTCTTAAATCTTCTTTGTATTTAATTTCTTTTTCTTATCTTGAACTTTCTATAATCTATGAATTACTTTAGGTTGCTGATTTTTTAATCCCAGAACATGAGCTAAGTTTTTCTTAGCTGGGATATTGATGAATCTAAGGTTATAATGAAGGATTAAATATTGTTTTAAGTGTTTATGGTAATTTCTTCTTGTTCACTCAAGTGAGCTTCATTATTAATTCCTATTATTGTTTGGCCACCAATATTTAGGATAAATAAACTATGATTAATTTTGGAAAGGTTAATTTTAGTTGGATCTAACTTGACTGATACATAGTAATGATATAGGAATATATCGTTACCATGTATAACCCATTGAAAATCGACGCTGTAAAGGAAGTATTGAGAACTGGATCAGCATAGGAATATGTTAAATCTGGTTTGAAGAACTTAAAACATAATAAATTCGGAAGATTATTATGTATTGATGGAATGTTCTGTTACTGGAGTGAATTTTGCCATAAGCATTGCTGCAGCAATTGTACTCAGATTTGCTACCAAGGAGGATGCAATTATCCCAGCTTAATAAATCTATCCATTTACAATCTCTTGTTAGGTTATATTGTTTTATGTTTGGAATTTGTATTTTTTATTTTGCATCTGTCAATTCTTATAATTTCTTAATTCAGCTTATTTGACATTAGTTTTATCTAATTAATCTTGTTAATCAATCCCTGTGGAGACGATACTCAACTCATTACTATATTACTTGTTCGGCATGTGCACCTGCATAGCAATTATAAAATAAAGCCAACATAAGCCCATCAGCCTCTGCTTCGGCCAGTCTCGTAGCTAGCCCCTCGTGCCTGACCCTCTCAACACTCAGGGTGTGAGCCACCACGCTACTGTCCCTAGCCTCATCGACGCTCTGATATAAGTCGAAGTCAGTCCTCAACTCAACAAGGGCAGTTTCGCTGTGCTCGGCTAGTACAGAGCGGGAGTTCAACACCTCGATCAGGTTCCTGACGTGAGAGGAATAGAAAGACCGGATGGCAACTAGCTGTAAGATAAATAAAAAAAAAAAGTCAGCATCTAATAAAGATGCTAAGAAGTATAGAGGCAACCAGACGAGCCAAACATGCGCGAAGGTATGGCTGGCGACGAGCTCGACGTTCTCCAAAGAGAGCGCCTCCAGCTCAGGTTCTGCAGCTGGACCCTCTCTTTGGGCATTGTCCGTTTCCGCAGAACGCGACTCCACCCTGCCGACCGTGAGGGTATCCTCTCCCTCAACTGGGTACACCCCCGAAGCAGCAGTGGCAGGGACGGAGGAAATCTGGGCACCGCCTAAAGCGATGTCGGTGACGGCGGGAGGCAGTGCATCCCCTCCTGACGGGCCACTATGCACGGACCTCTTTCTCCTCAGAAGGGTCAACGTGGCCCCGTCGTCATCACTGTCAGACAATGGGGCAACCCTGCCCCTCTTCTCCGTCGGGCCCTCTTCTTCTTTAGATGAGCTGACCTCGTGGTGTCGCTTTATTGGGACCAGAGGAGGGGAAGACAGCTGAGATTTCAACCTCGGAGCCCCTCCACTGAGCTCAGCGATCTCCCCACCGAGGTAAATAGCACCCGACCCCGCACTCGTTTTCGAACCAGAGTCGAGAGTGGAAGAGGTTGGTACAGCGGACCCCCCGGGTAGACTCAGGGGCGTCCCTTTGCCATATACGGCCCGTGTGGCCGATATTTGCTCGGACGGAGCTCCGCTTGCATCGGAGCGGGGGACCACGGGTACTTTATCCTCTGAAGACACCATGAGACGGCGACCGACAGTTGCCTTGGTGTGAGCCTTATGCCTAGCGGTACCCCCCTTGACGGGGGAGGGGTCTGCCGAGGAGCCCGTCTCAGAACTTGTAAAGAACGAGCAACATGGTTAGATCACGGCCATAACCCGATCGACGAAGCTCAAGGATGCAAAAATGAACCCACCTCTAGCCCTCTTAGGGGTGGCGACTTCCTCCATACAGAGCCTGACGCACTCTTCGGCAACGAACTCACAGCCTCTTCGAGCTCGTGGCCAGTCGGTACCACCAGGTCGTTGGAACCCATCAACTGGCTTGAAGCCGTAACCTGACGACCCACCATGGCGATGCAATCGTGCCCGTCCTGGTGGAATCGGTTCAGGGCAGAGGCATCAAGTCGGCTCTGCAGGTGCTTCGTGATAACCTAGGTGTCTAAAGGGAAGAGAAGGTATGAGACCATCCTGGGCAGGTATGAGACCATCCTGGGCATCATATTCATCACCTGGGGATTGAGGGCGGCCTGGATATGTCGGCAGTTCCCAAGAGATCCGAAGATGACGATCCCTTCCAGGCTTTTGAGCCGCCCTGCCGACAAATGTGGCTCGAACTTATTTTCTTCTGCAGAGGCTGTACAAGACAAAATAACATGAACAATAACATACGAGGAGAATGCAGACCCAAAAATCACGACCTAGCACTTACTCTGCAGGAAAACTGAGAGAATTTGGAAGTGCTCTCCATTCACCCAAGGGGAGCACCACGCCCCTCCAACGGTGTATAGCCTAGAGTGGGATTCTCATTGCTTGTCCGACCTCGGCAAGCCCCAGAAAATGTGACGTCCCGGGAGCGGTTGAAGGTAAAAAGTGAGGTAGGAACTTTTTTTGGGGATGAGGGTGAGTTTATAAGCATAAAAGACCACCTCCAGGTCGATATGCAGATTATAAAGAACTGACAGGGTGGAGAGCCCCATCAGAATCATGACTCCGTTTGCATTTAACTGCATCGGGTGGATCCCCGTCAAAACGAAGAACTGGTGGATCAGAGGAGAGAGAAGGAATCACAGCCATTCTAGATATTTTCTTCCCCAAATTATAGAGCCTTCAGGGGCAGAGGGACGTAGATACCAATCCGTGGAGCCCTCAACCCTTTGTAGCGTGACTCTGCCGGGGAGGCAAAGCTGTCTCCTCAGCGAATCCAACTTCAAGTCCACGACGGAGCGCAATTCTTGATCTTGATTCGAGACTATCGTTCTGGATACGATCGAAAGAACAAAAGTCTCTAGAAAGGGAAGAAGTCAGAAACCCTAAGATTACGAGGCTAGAATAATTGAAGATTTTAGTAAAGTAGCAAATGAGCGTAAATGTGGCTTTTATAGAGGGGGAGCCGAAGAGTTTTTCTGGAAAAGGGCAGAGCAAAAGAGACCGAACCATCGGAACTTCGAAATTTAAAAAATTTTGTGACATGGGATGGCGTGCCTCTACGTCGGTAAGGGGGAGCCATGTGTATCCCTCAAATTGAAAGAACAGAGAAACGATTTCCCCACTTGATGGATACGAATCCATCAAGTAGAGAAATGTGGGCAGTTGTGGGACCCGTTCCTAAATCATACACCACGTGGATGATTAAATGGCAGAACAGGTCACAAACAGGGCACATCGTTTGACATGTGTCGAGAGTGACTAGCTAAAGGCCATGCGAGTCGTACGTGATATCACATCGGCTATTGGGCTGCCCGAGATTAGGGCCGAGCCCATCCCAAACCCTGAATGGACTCGGCCAGAATAGGTCACAAACAGGGCACACTGTCTGACATGTGTCGAAAGTGACGAGCTAAAGGCCACGCGAGTCGCACGTGGTACCACATCGGCCATTGGGCCGCCCGAAGTTAGGGCCGAGCCCATCCCAGACCCTGGATGGACTCGGCCCAGTCTGATTCTTATCTCGACAGCTGGGGCTCAGAAGCCCTAGGGGGTCTTCCACCAGAGCACAATGGAAAGTAACTCACAGCTCCAGACCCAGACAGAGCATTTAATGCGATCTTGAGTAGATGTGTGCAGGGGGCAAGCCGTCCTAACAGAACGGCGATTTGTCCAAATCTCGCCCCTGACAGACTCGAGCCATAGGAGATGGCAGAAACTAGGCTACAGCTGTGCAGGGGGGATCACGGTAATCTCGGCCCGTGACCTCTGGAGTAAGTCTTGACGAAAAAGGTACTCGGTCCTGAGATTGAGAACCAGGAGGTTCACGATTTCAGGACTATATATATATGAGCCATGTGTCTCCAAGAAGGAGGCATGTACGCATACAAAAAGAAATATTTAAAAGTTTACAAGCAAGAAACAAAAGATATACTCATACAGATACAAAGAAAAACTGAATCTTTGCTACTCAATCTTAGGGGTAAATATCTGACTTAAGCATTGGAGAGTCTTTGCAGGTGGCCACCCCCGCCTCTCCGATCCTGCCCGAAGCCGGGAGTATTTTGGGATAGCAAAGATACGAAGACAGTTGGAAGGTGTAACATCAGCAATTCAGTGATACGTGGATAGCTGGTGGAAACCGCTCCAACAATTTTAATCGAAAATTCAATATTTACAGCTTTGCTATTACTCTTAAAATGTCCAATTTGTCCTTGTGACTTTACAAGTATTACATCTTTATATCTCACCTCATGAGTTTTCTTCAATTATAGAGACCATTACGTGTTTACTGAGATTTGGTATTCAAACTATATGGTCTGAAATAATTTTGAGAGTGATTTTGTCTCTTCTCGTTTGTAGTTAATGTTTTGTTTTGCTGTTAACTACATGGCTAATTGGATTTCCATAAAAACCTTCCGAGTTCTTTAGACGTATTATCTTTTTATTATCTTTTTGTTGACTCGTGATACCTATCTGAACATATTATCTTGTTATTTTATCTTTTATGTGAGCATACGTTACTATAGGTTTTTTTCATCAAATTAATATTTTTCTTTTGTTGGAATTTCATTGATATTTGATTTATATAATAATTAAAAATTATGAATTTGATATTGAAATATATTAGTAATATCGACGACAAAAATTAAGTATTAATGATAAAAAAATATTGTCGCAATAAAAATAATAATAAAGTATGATTACAAAATTAATGACGACCTTTTTAGCATTAATGTTTATTTTTTAATTTCGTCGGAAATAAGTGTAACGGTGACCAATTTGATTGTCAATTACTATATTTTGTGTTAAAATTCTACTCAATTAGCGGAAATATAAATTGTCGCTAATGTTGAGATAATGCTGAGATTATTAGTGATAGATTTATTTTTTCGTTGCTAAACTATTGGTGATGGACTTTTGGCAAGGACATGGTAACGAAATTTTTTTGTCACAAATAGGTCTAGTGACAAATTTGTAAGTATTTGGGACGAAAATTTTGCCACTAAAACCCTATTTTCTTGCAGTATACTGGTGCAATTTTTACCAAAAAAAGTATGAGTCAATAGGATTCTCTAATAAGTTTGGGTTATGTTTTTCTCAAACCGAGACCCATAAGTTGGGTCCAAAAAAGTCCTCAAGCCAACTCAACCCATCCTATGACTCATGTACACACTAACACACACACCCCTTTCAGGCAATTGGACTTTGGGCTTGAAAACCATTGAATCCTGGCAGCGAGGATTGCTGGAAAATGAGCCGGAGCCCATTTAAGATCAAACAAGCAGACTGTATTTAATTGATACTTTGTAGTGGTGCTTTTTCACCTGTGAAAACTTTATATATAGAGCAGAAAGAGAGATGCTGGCGGAAAAGTACTTGTCCCAGTTTCTGTCGTCATTTGAGAGACACAACTATATTACATGTCAGTACATGTTTCTTCTCATGTGAACCTAAAATGATCTTTGCAGTGTGTGAATATTCGGATCTTGTCTAACAAAATCTCAATAAACAATAATTTATTTACACAAGCAAAAGCAGAGACAAATATATTAAAATTTTTATGAGCATGATTAAAAGGCCAAAGTTTCTCTAGGTGTGGGCTAAAACCAGCTTTCATGTCTCCTAGTTGCCTGCAAGCTATAGTATGAGTTGCCACACTTGATGAACGTGCATATTATAAAGTTGTGATATAAAACTTTATCCCTATCTCTCTTGAGGCCGCAAAGCATATATATTATGCCTTTCTTTTTTTTTCGAATATATGTCATAAGTTGATCAATTATTTGGATGTGGTATGTACACTTCGTTATAATTACACTTGCTATTTTCTGTCCCCTAATATATGGAGAAACTAGCTGACAAAACAAAGTTAAGTGGCTAGGGCTAGCATCTAAAAACTGGGTTAGCTAGCTTCTTTTAATAAATTTCTTGGGTTAGTCTAATCATTATTATATAATGTGCCAACAAAGAAAGCTCAAGCAAATTAAAGGTGAGCTTCTTCACTACTTTCTCCATTCTTCAATATCTCCACCAAGACTAAAGAGGTTTTTTTATTTTTTTTTTTTGCTTATAATTTATTTTAATTTTTTAGGCTAATGTTCTATGTTTTATTTAGTTTTTATGACTGGGCTGTTAGCTACGGGTTGTTTTGTTTATTTTAAATTTCTATTAAGGAGACAATATTTACACCCATAACTAATAGAAAAGTAGACCATAATTTCATAAAATGACAAATTTAGACATAAAAGTTAGAAAGCACGCCCCCATTAATTCATAAAATAACTAAACTGAACATAATTAACACTAAACTTAAGTAAAATAAAACAATCATATGCGCTCTCCTTCCAACTGAGAATGCCTAAATGGGAAAAAAAAAATTAAACACTTATATGCACCCCTTCTTTACAAAATTAATCGTCTTCGTCCCTCACATATTTGCAAACAATTTTTCTGAACTGTTTATAAAATAGTTTATTTGTTTGCATCGAGAATTTCATCTCCGAATTATACTTTTCTAGCTAGTCATATATCTATTTTACCCTTAATCACATTTTGTTTGTTTGTTATTGTTTCTATATGATATAGTTCTGGTTTTTTTATATGAATTAGTTTCTTTTTCAAAAACAATTCAAAATTAATTAAAGAGATCAAAATTGACGACAAGAAAAACTAAATCACGATAAAGAGAAAAAAGGAAAAAAGATATAGGTATCTATAACAAAATATAAAAAGCAAAGAGATAATTAATATAAGGAAAAAAAAATAGGGCTGACAAAATGATGATTAGAGGACAAAAAGAAGAAGACGAAGAGAAGAATGAGAAAAATGTATGCACAAATTTTTTAGGGAGATGATCTCCGTCCAAATGTACATCAATATAAAGGGTGCATTGATAAGAGTGTTTTTATCGACTTATTTTTATTATCTAACCTCATTTTTTAAACAAATAAAAGAGTGCCTAAATACGAAAGAGGATGTCAATATAGCCCCTCTTTCTATTAATTAAGGTGAACAGTTGGAATTATGGTATATGTGCTCTTTAGATTAAGGGTGATTAATTGGTTAATGTTGCATGTATTTGTATGTAAAAACCAAAAAGAATGAATGGATAAGATGCCTTTTGTCTATGGTTTAAATCACACCTAGTTCTTGTATTAGAAGGTGTTGAATCCTCAAAGTGTCAATAATTATTGTTTAGAGAGGTTTCCTCGAATGAACCTAATTATTTTATAGCTCTTTTTATCCTATTCATTTTTTAGTATGCTAACAATTGTGTCTGTAACATCTTTTTTCCTTCCCCTCACCCAGGATATAGGTATGATCATAATGGCTAAGGATTCTGAGAATCCACACCAAGAAAACATTGAAAAGAAAAAAAGTAAGATACGAAAGAGATATAGAGACGGAAGGGGAAAAAAAAAAAAAGGTGGGGGAGGGGGATGATGTGTGGTTTGTAGAATTAGTGGCAAAGCTTTAGGCCACTGTTTTTTTAATTTAAAAGATATTCATGACCACGTGCAATATGTATTAAAGGTGGGAAAAGTAGTGAAGGGAATATATATGAGGTAATCATTTTCATCGACATACAGAAAATATAGTTTGCTTTAATGTTTCACTTGTGTCTTTGTCTTCTTCCAAGCTTTATATATAGTAGAAAAATATTGAAAATAATTCAACACAAGGGTAAGTGGAATATTTCTTCGGCAGCTCAACACCCTCCTCCCCCCCCCAAAAAAAAAAAAAAAAGAAAGTAGGTTAAATTATAATCAAGCAGCCGAGATGGGAAGTCAAAAAAATGACGATGGCTCCTGCTTTTGTGTCTCCTCTGTTGCCTGGAGGCTGCAATAAGAATTGCAGACATTCTGTTTGCCATAGGATCAACTTCTAAATTAGGTTGTCGTTTCTGGCCAATCGTTGATGAATCTATAAAAGCTCGGCTTTGGCTTATAGCTCTAATTGATTATCACTTTTTTGATAATATATATAGTACTTTATTACTGTTTAAATAATTGGCTTAATCTCATTCATATTATGACTATTGATCTCACCTAACTTATTTTAACATTAATTAAATAAGTTAATTAATTATTAATCAAAGTGTAGATTTTGCTGTATCTAAAGCCATGCCCCCAGCCTACAAACGATTTTGTCCAAAAGAGCACTAGTTGGATCTGTTTGTGAAATGAAGCAAAAAGTAAAAGCCAGATATATATATATATATATATATATATATATATATATATATTCGCATGGTACCGTATAATAGTTGGAATTTAATCTACATACGTGCACACACACAAAGACAATTCCACATAAATTCATTAATGAGAAAAAAATAAATCATGTTTAATTATACTTATTTGTTGTTTAATCGCAATTTAATTCTATCCGTCCATGGCTTAATTCTTTAGAAAGAGAAATTATCACACATGATAAATATTATACGAGTGCTATAATAAATAGTAGGCAATTTGGGATTTATTCCAACTCTTGCCCGTAATTTCGTATATACCAAATTAAGTTGGACCTGTCCTGTGCGGATCTCTCTTTTGTTTTTTTTTTTTTTTATCATTATATATATTTTTCAGAAAGGCGCAAAACTCTAATCCAACTCATTACAAGAAAGGTTAAGCTAATTATATATTATATAGAGTTATTATTATAATTGTACGTTTCACATCATGAGCATATATAAATTAGAACAAATGACTACAATAACATATCTACTATCCCAATATTAACCAAATTCCCCTTTTTACAATTTTGTAAACCTAGCGAAAAACTCAAAAAAGTTACCAAACTAGCTACCAGCTAGCTAGCTACAAGCCTACAAGATTTTGGCTCCCCCCAAAAAAGAGAGAATAAAAAAAAAGAGGAATTTAATACACTACTTCTAATATAATCCCTACAG
The DNA here is from genome assembly GCA_002914805.1 of Parasponia andersonii. Classification (NCBI taxonomy): domain Eukaryota; kingdom Viridiplantae; phylum Streptophyta; class Magnoliopsida; order Rosales; family Cannabaceae; genus Trema; species Trema andersonii. The sequence goes on along the minus strand of JXTB01000305.1, from coordinate 158,344 downwards.
GAAATTAAAAATTGTAATAATTAATTGAATTTTCATCATTTCACTGGTGACTGAAAATTCTCTGTCCTGGTGATAGTATTTTCTTTGGATCAAACATAGATTTCCTTTCAACGAAAGTTTTCCACTTTGACCCAAAATGCTTCATCCAATCCTCCTGCGTTTTATAGTGTGGAAGATACTGCTTAACGTTAATACCAGCATCTTCACAAAACTTCAAAATCTCTTTGTTCTGCTCATCAAACGACTCCCAATCATCAAACCCACCCGAATGCAAAAATCCGACGGTGTAGAACACATCTTCATCCGGTATAACCGCGGACATTCTATCATCCCATCTGAAGATTAAAGAATTTTTATACCAAAGATTAGTCTTTTCTTTAATATATTTGTACTATATCAATTTTTTTTCTTTAAAGAAAGGTACTGGATTATGAGAAAGAAGTAATTATTACTTGTTCCGGTTCATGGGGTAAAGCAGAACAGGTCCGGTTGTAATGTTTCGTTTTAGAACAATTTCCCTAAAGACGCCGGTATTAAAATCCGAAACATGAGTTTTAGGGATGAAAAGATTAAGCCATGGATGTGGAACTTCCCAAAGCCCTTGTGATTGAAGCTTTAGTTCCCCACCGCGGACCCTATCTAGGAAATCCATATATGACACATCTTTCTCGAACATAAATCCAGGATCATAGTTCAACCCCTTAAGCAAAAGCTTAAGCACCTAATAATTAACCAAAAACAATTAATTAGAGATATGTGTTTAGTAATTAATATATAGTGAAAGAAAATATGTGCATGGTACATAAATAAGATTAGTATTATTATTATTAACATTATTATAAGTTACCTTGTCTACGGTTTCACTTGAACGATCATCGTAAAATTTGGCTACTTCTAGACAGTAAACGATTTTGTTGTCTGTTACTTTGAAGATTATTCTTGAGTGATCGGACGGTGGAAAAAATGAGGATCGCCAGTTATCCGGAGAGCCCTGATTCATCAGTAGTGAACCTTCCAAATAATCAAGTGCGTTCTTGTCTTTCCTGCCGTTGATTTTGATCAATTGTTCTTGGTCTCGGGCGAATTCTGAGAAGTCAGTGTATAGCATCCGTACCCATTTTACCTGGCAGACCAATTTACTACATGTTAATTACTAGGGAACAACCTTTTAATTTTAATATGCATATGCGTGATTTTTGAAAATTAATTAGTGATGATATTGTATTAAAAAAAAAAAAGATTAACTCCGGATCACTATATAGAGATGAAAAAGCCATATTTCTAGGATCTTGTTGGATTTAGAGGGACTGATAATTTAGCATTTGTTCTGAGAAAATAAAAGTGGGAGTAATATTTATTTAATATAAGTAGTAGTGAGAATATGTCTATATAGTTTTGCATACCCTCTTTGGAGCTAGCTCGAGGGCTATTCTTGCTCTAATAATAATTCCAAACTGGCCCAAACCACCAAGAACTGCATAAAAGAGCTCAGAGTTTTTGTGTGCGGAGCAAGTCACAAAGTCACCTTTTCCTGCCAAAAGACACAAACCCAGTAAGTAAAACATAAAAAATTAAAAAAAAAAAAGAAAACTACCTAAATAATTGCATGCATGCAGAAAGATAATATACTTCTATGAAATAAATAATAAATATGAAAAAATGTAATATAATTAATTATAACTTGGACACCATAATTAACTAAGGAACATATGCAATCAAGCATATATGTATACAAATATATTACAAAATTAAATAATAAAAAACTGTCCACAGAGAAACATCTGGTGTGAACTTGTCCTACAATTTCCAAACGCGTGGGGCCCAATGAACAAGGCACATTCCAACGTTAATTAAAGATGTCGAAAATGACCGTAGCTATGTTATAACAGACATTATCTTGTCCTCTTATTAGCTAGGTCATTTTCTGCTTATTAAAAATGTGTAACATATTAGCTAGATAATACATTCCAAACGGACCTACATGAATTTACTTATTCTTTTACTAAGAGGCGAGAGAGTCAGAGTTTACATCTCTTATTTTTTTTTTTTACGGTACAAATTCAGACTAAATATATTTACCAATCATGTGAATTCCGACTAAATATATTTACTCGGACAACGGATGTGATGTGATAAAGCGTTATGGGTCTTTACTAGTAAATTATTATTTTTTCATATAATTAACAAAGACTTCATACCAGTGACGACATCCAGCTCGTACACATTGCTGATCTGGGGACCGTACCGGAAAGTCTGACCGCTAATGCCGGCATTTGACAGAGTCCCGCCGACGGTCAGGTACAAGTAGTCGGTCCACGACACCGGTGCAAGTCCATGTTCGAGCGTGGCTCGCAGAACGTCGATCCAAAGCTGTTCGCCGCCGACGTCGGCGTAGAAGTACCCCGAAAAGGGGTTACCAGAAACGATGACGCCGGGCCGATTGCGTTGACTTTTCAAGGCCATCATGTTGACCACGACGCCGTTTGGAGCCGTGGCTTGTCCTCGGACGGAATGGCCATGTCCTCTGGCGGCTATGTGGAAAGGAAGAGAGAGATTGTTGGAAGACTTAATCAAGGTGGCAATGTCGTTTATGGAAGAAGGGTACAAAACGGCAGCTGGGATTTGTCTAACCATGTTGCCGTAATCGGATGAAGCCATATTTATGGCCTCATGATCATCACGAAGCTTATACCCTATTTCCTTATAATTGGTTAAGATCATGGGTGGGATTATAGTTGTAATAGTACTAGTAGTTGTACTACTAATCCACGGCTTGGATTTCCCCAAGCTGAAGATCAGACGGCTGATAAAGAATATGAACATAACATATGTTTGGATCAAAAAATTCTCAGCCATTTTTTAGCTAGAGAGAGAGAGAGAGAGAGAGAGAGAGATGGGTTAGGAGTAGTGATTTTATGGTGTTGATTGTAAAGAGAGAAGAGGGTTTATATAAACGCATATATGGGGGGAATAGGAATTATAATATGAAGTTGCATGAAAAAAAATAGCATAAGAAAAGAAAATCATTATTTAGAGTAACCACATCATGGCCTAACAAGTATTTTTCTTTTCAAAGATACGCAAGGACACATCTTCGGATTCATGTTTTCTTTCATTTTTGTTTTTACTTTTCCATTATTATTATTATTTATTTATTTATTTTTTGGTCTTGTAACTTTGTTTCTTTCTTTTTCTTTCAACTTCATGAATTACTCGTGCAAACGGGGAATTAATTAAATAAATATTTTAACTTGTTACGCGTCTTGTTTGTATTTCTGTACGCATCATCATGATCGTGGAGATTCCAAAAGGGTACCCACAGATTTTTTTCCAATCTTGTGGGGCCAATTTGAGGGCTCATTTTTCTTTGTCATCTGTGGGGGCCCACTTTGCGTACCAAACCTACTCAATGTCCACCGTTGGATAATGATCTTGTGGTCAAGATCCGTCAAGTTTGGTCAAGTTGCATTTTTCCCAATTGTGTTTGAGATAAAATATAATATATACGTACATGTATTGTTTTAATTGAATCGAAGAATTATACAAGTCTTTGTGTTTTCTCTTTCAAGGATGGACAGTGGTCAAATTTAGGTAATAATCAAAAGGATTTCAAAGATATTTCTATTCAAGTTCGGAGGAGTTCTCAGGAAGCAAGCTATTGTGCTCAATTTTTTTTTTTTTTTAATGGATTCGTGACATATTGGCGCTAGGGAACATCAACCACATTTTTTCTTCCATGAAAGATTTTGTTTGTGTTTACCATGTCTATATGGCTACATGTGATTAGTAAAAGGTCAAACTGGAGACTAGCTAGCCAGTAATCCAATCCAGCCCATATGTTATCCCAAGATTGGGTCAGAGTCAGACTGATTGATCTTGATTTTTTTAATAGGGATTCATTCATTAGGATGTTTCCCACTAATAGAGAAAGATAGAAAAGATACCACAAAAGGTTTTCTTACACTTCTGTGGATAATTATTAATTTTAATTAACTAGCAATTTCCGTTATATTTTTTGGGCAGACTAGATATATCTTACAGGTTTATATAATTGATTAATGTTCATTAACAAAATTTCTTGGGCTTTATGACCGTCATGCAAACACATAATATTTTGTACTATAAGGAAGATTCAATTTTTATATTTTTAAGGAATCTCTAAATAGATTACTTAGAGAGCATCACGCATGCACCCATAAAAAATATAAATATTGGAAGAAAACAATGCCTTGTATGTCTACGCAAGGATAATCGCAGGAATTTAATTTGGTCTTCCTAAATAATTGTGGTATGGTACTGTACCACATATTTAGTCTTCAAGTTGATCTTATATTATATATATATATATATATATATATAACACATTGTGATTCAATAAACGCATATTATTATTTCTAAGAGAATGAACCATATTATAAATTACTTATTGTTCACAATGGATCATATATAAATGTATAAATAGGTCTCTTACTTCTGGACATTTTCTAGTCAGATTGTACTTTTTCCAATTTTCTATTTCTGATATAGACAAAGATATCTTCAGGTTTGAAGCAAAGATTTTGATTTGAAATGTCTATTAGACTAACAAATATATATACTCGTTCAAAAGATAATCTTTGACCTAAAGATCTCACAGGTAGGAGGAGCTATCGGATAGCAAGAGACACTCCACCATATATGTGTATAGATCATCTAAAAGAAATAATATATACATACATTTCTGACACACGATCATATACATACAAATGTATAGATTATTCAGAATGTGTAATCTTTGGCATTCATGTGCACCATGCCTATGGACTATATCCAGAACATTATTTCTCTGTTCATTATGTGAAGCTTATATATATATATATATATATATATATATAATTAATGCTAACTAATCATTAATAAATAGAAATTAATAATATATTATTGCGTTACTTGTATATTGATAGGCTGTGATCTGGTTAGCTTATTCTGCCGTGAAAACAACTAAGGTAGCACATAGCTTTCCACATGTCCAAACAGTCGTAGTTAGGTCTTCTACCTAACGAAAGCAAAGTAGAGGAGATACTTACAGAAAAGGGTTTGATTCTTACATTCTATTATGTGTGTGCATATAAATACACACACACACATATATATATATATATGCGTGTGTGACCTAAAAACGCATATTGTCTACATATGAAATATTTGTTATGTGATTTATGAATTATTAATTCTCACTGATTTCTCTCATCTAAACATTTGAGAAAAGGAAATAACACACAATCGTTAGAGATTTAGTGATCAATATATCAAGATATTAATGGTGACTTTTTCTACAGATTAATTAACCACATGTTAATGTGGACGACATAATTAATGAATTCCTGACCGAACAAAAAAGTATGGAAACTGTATATATACACACATATAATTCACATTGATGATATCATAATAAATATTATTCGGCTCTATCCACCATATCCACGTACGAATCTCTGGACGGTTTATATTTGTCAAAAGTGGACTTTGAGATGGTGAATCAGAAGATTTTGGCCATTCAACTTTTTACAGTGACCATATAAAGGGTTCATGGAAATGCACAACATATGAAGCTTTTTTGTGGATAAAATACATATGGTACAAATTTTTGGTTAGTACATTGAGAAGGATAGAGTGAAATTAAGACTATAGTGAGAGCCAAAAGCTAACTCTCTTTACAGAGAAAGAACATGGGGGGTACGTAGAGATGACCTCGTGGGTGGGGACTATTCTAAGATATTCAAAATCTTTTTGGGGATCCTCCGCCCTAGATCAGCCCCAGAAGATTTGTCTCGTGGTCCAAACCAACAAAACCGATATGTAAAATATATAACTATTAATCATCATATACATGCTACAGTCTTATATTATGTGTGCGTATATATATGATGCTAAAAGGTACATACACCACCGCCAAAATCTATATATGCTTTCAGCTAACTTTGATGACGTACCTACTATGCTCATTAATCGATCTTTGATGTGTTCGTCTTCATAAGTCAATGAAGTTTTCACATTTGATTGATAAAAATTACTACCATCAATAATAAAAATCATAGTACTGCACAGTACCTGATCAGCACGCTGCAGGTGGTCCTGAATTTTTTTTTTCTTTTTCTTAATATTGACTTATTATTAGCTGATCATCACAGGGGTTAGCATATCGAGCTTCATTAGCTATATATATTAATTAACCAAGGACTTAATTATATCATATCCTAATTAGGCAACAAATGAGTATAATAATATTTACCCCCGTAAAACTAGAGAGAGTAACATATATATATATATATATATTTTGAAAGGAACATAGATATATATTTATTAGTGTGCTAGCTTCAAATAATTCATATATTATATAATAAGAGAACGAGAAGAGCTCTTCATGTTAATCAAGCAATTATCACAAATAAGTTTTGGGAATACGTGATCCGAAATTTTCTTTTAACTCTATTCGAATAGCTAAGTACTTATAACATCGACCACACAAATTAGATGCCACAAAAGGGAAAAAGACAAGACCATATTTCTATTTATAGACCTTATAAACAGAAGAATACGTGTATATCATGCATATGACAGGTGAGATCTCAGTTACACAGAACAGCTCAGATTTTGAGGTTGTCGTGGACAAAGATATAAATTTAATTACGTGGGAAATCCGGACTTCTGCTACAGAGAAAGAACAAACCCCGCCTCATGAACACCTTGCTATAACGAATTATCGTACCACATATAATATTTCCCGTAGCTTTTATTTAATCTGCAAGTAGACCTTTTTTCTGTTTTAAGTAGAATTTATCTAATAAAATCTACTTATTATTAAAAAAAAATAATTTACAGACCTGAGAACTAAACTCTAAACTTAGTATCCAATCTCGATTCACCCCACCTACTCACCTGTTCAGCTAGCCCAGTGGGCCTGTTTGCAAGTAGACATAAGATATATAAAGTACTTGTTTTAACATGACATACAGATTAAGACGAGATAGAAGATGTATACATCTAATTTATATATGCCTTTAGAAAAATCAACCGCTTAATTTTCCTTTTAATTATAACCTGAATATATTTATCTTCTGGCAAAGGGTACAAGTAGATATTGACTATTGAGTATTATTAGCAAATTATTTAGGGTACGTTGATCTCCTTTTCAAATTATATATGCCGTAATAAAATAGGGACAATACCACAAACAAGGTTATGACCCTCGTATAATTGAGCTAATCTGCCAATTTTCTGGAATGATGATGTATTTATGTAGAACTATCAATTTTCAACACAATTTGCTTGGCAATTTCACTTTGGGGCTATATTTGCACCCTGAGCCTCAAGTGGCATAAATATAATGGACTTTTCTTGGCAGTAAAAAAATTAAATTGGACAAATTAGCACATCTAAACTCAATAGCTTAAAAACAATACTCACTGCACCCATTGATTAACTTTTGTTTTTAATCTGTAAACTCCCGCCCTTCCCCAATTCTAATCACATATTAGCCGTCTCACTACACTTCTCTATATTTTTCGTTGTTTATACTTTCTGGCTAAAAGAGATTTTTTTTTTTTTTCCTCTCTCTTTAGTTACATAGCTTCATTTTTACATCTATTTGTTTACTTACTTATTTTATGATTTTATACGTACATTCCTTTTCTTTACTAATTGGTACGGGTTTTTTCTTTTCTCGACTTCATGTTTAAATCTATTTTAAGTTGCAAATAATATGAACCAACCAAAACTCGTCATGTGAGTATAGATACATATTTCGAAACGAAATTTGGTTTTATTTGTACTGGGAATTGAAGAAATGTATGCGATCATTCAAATAGATTTGATCTTAGTGGTTTTTTGTTCTAATGGAAGGATGTTCCTAATATCCCACCATCAATTAATAAAAAAATTACTTATCTTTTATTGCTTTTTGAAAAAATTTCTTGTCTATTTGTGTACAAGGTTTTTAATATTTATTTATTTATTGGTTCTTTTTAATCATAGAACGGGGTGTCTTAATTCAATTTCTCTATCATAATCTTCAAAATAAGAATAAAATTTATTCTTATTATACAATTTGATAAAATAAAAAGGTGCCTGTATATGTCTAACAGAATGCGAATATAGGCCTCTTAAACTTTCCTCTAAAAATCTTCTATTGTATAACCTTAGGAAAAGGTAGACCATTTGTCGCTAAAAGGTTTATATATATATCTCTCTCTCTCTCTCTCTCTTTAACAAAGTGGAATGCATTCATTGATTAAGAAAGAAATTATAAATGTATCACATGATGCATTTGCCATGATGCATATACCATATACATCATCATCAGCCACATTGTATAGGTAACCCTTATGAGACTGGATCTAATGAAGTATGATTTGGTCCAAAGGTGTTTCTCGGAAACTTTCCTATAACTTTTCTTCCCACATGAATTTTATATGCACGTTTTATTGCGATTAGTAAAACATGGTGTAAAAAGTAGAAACGTTTACATTAATCTATACGTAATTGTAATTTATATCGTATGACTGTCTAGAAGGCTATATATGTTGTCTCCATCAATCTGAAACATATGAACAAAAAGTCATAATTAGTACTACCTAGAAAAAAAAAATTAATAATCTATCAATAAATTACAAATTTCCCATGCACAAAAAAAAAATTATAGAATGGACAAATATATATATATATTCATGTTTATCGAACAGAAATACTCATGAATCTTGAATAGTAGTATCCCAAGCGATATAATACAGCTAAAGGTCAAACCCATGGTAAGGGGTTTCAGTACCTTTTGTTGTGGAATTTCTCGACAACGTCGTGATCAGTCAATCTATCGGATTAGCCTGTTCATGTGCGTATCAATAGAAGATACGCCAATAGGATCCACCAATCTCAGAGACAGAGAATCAAGATTCTCTCCTATATATCATCTACAGGACATTCCTGTCATTTCATACAGAACTCAATTCAACGACGTCGTTCTTCTCTTTACTTGGACTTTTTTCCTATTTTGCTGTCGGGTGAGGTTTTATCTAACATTCACAATTCACATTAGTTCTATTTGTATTATTGTACCTTCATGACCTACACAATTTATTTCTTGGTGGACCTTTAGAGATATGTTAGAAGATATGATCAATATACAGTTCTTCGTTTAATTTATCCCTTTTATTTTCCTTGAATAAATGTTTTCCACTTTAGTTAGTCGTCCTCGCGTTCTCCTACAAACAGATATTGGATGATTCAGAGACATACGTACAAATTAATGGTAGGTATCCAAAAGACCATGCAAAGCCATCGTAGCCCTTTTAATCCTCAGCCCTCGTAACCGAAGTTGAGGCTCTTTTACCGTCTAGAAATTCATGTATATATTCTTCAATAAAAATTTTATTGTTTCGTACTTTTAGATATTATACTAACAAATATGTGAGTTATAACTGTTGATTAGTATGAATTCTATCTAGGGGCCACATGCACGACGCACAACTATTATGACCCTAAGTTAATAGACTTTTATATATCCTTAATTAACAAAGTTTACAATTATTCAAGAATCATGGTGTTCTTAAAAAAAACGATAACAGGAAATTAAGTGCACGAACATCATAGTACCCCAATAAGGCACAACAGAAATTCTAGAGCGCGCAGTTGCGTGGGATATTGAATTTTCAAAGGGCATGCAGAATCTCATTAATACAGTGTAGGTTGGAGTAAATAATATTGTTGGTACCGGCCAACTTGCTCACATATGTGTCGTTGAATTTTTTAATCATATTTGGTTGACTAGCTATTGTACTAGCTACCTAATTGTCTTTCTTGAGAAACTTCTATTCAGGTCACTAACATAATATCAAAGATTGCAATATTTTCACCCAAGTTTATCTGTATACATGCAATTTTCATGTGTCGATGACTATATTTTGAGTAGACTTGGACTATACAAATATAATGTGGTCAACGGAAGAGGAAGACACAAAAGTAAAAAGTGTGAAAATATATTTCACATCTACATGTACATAGACACATATCTTGCTGAGTTAAAGGCCACCTCACGTTCTCCAATTGATATATCCACCATGCCACAGCTGAACTAGCTAGAAATTTCGTGGAAAGCTCCTCTAAATCTTGAGGGATGAGAGCGACATTCTCATAAGTTATAATCAGTACACATATGTATTGGCCACTCTCCCTTGAAAAAAAACAAAGCTTTTGGACTTGATTTCATCACATACGCTGGCTAGAATCATATTGCATCAAATTGGAAGTCCTATTATAAGAATGAGTACATAATTCATATGTTAAAACAAAAGATCATCATATGTTTATACATAGACTGTATACACACAAGGTTTATCAACACACAAGATAATCACTGCACACATATTATGCGACTATATATATATATATATATATATATATATATATATATATATATATATATATATATATATATACAACATGTCTATATATGGTGATCATGCAAGTATAACATTATTTTTGTCATCTAAAGTATGTCCAATCATGTTCCTTTCTTTAATTACTTTGGATGAAAGCATGCCATGCATGTCCTTTACGAATTACGAGCTAAAGCATATATAATACGACCGCAAAATTTAGTATATATCCTATCTACCCACTCGTTTAGGTATGGACAAGTTTTCTATCATGTATACACATGTAAATAAACAAAAAGAACAAAGAAATCATTTAACCCATCAATAATACGTAATATTCTTTAAAGCAAGAAGAATATGACATGATCATGCTAATATATAGTAGTATACGTAAATGCAAACGTCACTTGTATTTACCAAGATTTTTTTTTTTTGAAAAAAAGTGAAAAAAAATCCAGATTACAATGACTTCCGATATTGAAATCTTTGAAATTTATTTAGTCAACATTGTAAATCAAAGAAAGTAATTATTTGAAATCCTCCGTTGATTCGATTCTCCAAGATATATAAATATATATGTATACATACATGGAATCAAAGATGGCCGTCTGCATGGAAACATATACTTTGTTCTTTCTTCTATATGGGACAAACAAGGCAATTATATGAATCCATATTTCGCTAGTATAATAAATGGACAAGCACTTTTCCAAAGAGTGTTCAACATTAATTTTTCTGCTCTGAAGATCTCTGGTGCTGATCTTGTGAAAATCACTTTGGGCACCATAGAGATGTGAACGTCAACTAATTAATTGGTAAAATTCCTTGTCCCCAAAATCTTGAATGAATCATTCCAACTTTGAAAGGGAAAGATCATATCATGAAATAATGAAAAGAAAAGAAATAACATTGCATTTTCACATGATGTACGAAGCATAGAAAATCTTAGATGAGATTATGGGAACAATAATAGAGGGGTGTGCTTGGACCACTGTAAATTATTTGAGTAGCATATGATGACCAAGAAAAATGTATATATGATGGATTACAAAGTGAAAGAAAATTTACTTGCATGCTTCATGCATGGGACGACTTAATTAGTGGGGTCAAAAGCGCAAGATATATCTTGATATTTGTAATACAAATAAATACCGGGGCCGGTTCTTTGATGATATCAAGAAATGAAAAAGAAAAGAAAAAAAAAATAACCATGGTTTTCTTGTGAATAATAGAAAATCTTAGATGATATATGCCGACTGCAAGGCCTAGACATTTGATGATCACATGCTCTACAGTACGTGTAAAATACCCGACCCGAGCCTCGATATATTTCATATCAAGAAATTGGAAAAAGAAAAAATTAGCCTTGCAATATTTCACATAGTGTATTATGGAACATGATAGATGAGTTATTGATTTTGTAACAATAACAGAATCTAATTGGTTGGACCATTGTTAATTGTTTGAGTAGTACTTCTGATGATCATGAAAATATATGATGGATGACTCGATGACTGGATGACTAGAAAATTTACTTGCAGGGCAAGACCGGGACTACATATAAATATCGGTGTCGTAGCTACTTGATTGATAAAAACAAACACAATATTGACTTTAGAAAAGTCCAAAACATTTACTTTGTTTTACATAATAACAAATCAATTTGACAATCAATCAAGAGTACTACCAACATAACGAGTTCTAATTTGTCCATTTTCACACATAATCAAGTTGTATCTATTTTTTTATTTTTTCAAATTAAAATCTCATACTTACGCAAAATCCAAACGGGTCTATTGTCCAAGATAACGACAAGTAACTACTTCTCACTGTCTAATTGTTTTAATTATTTACCTTAAGAGCTATATTTTGTCAAAGTGATCAATAATCAATTTGAAAGAAGTTGAAGGAAAATAATTAGCTAGAATTACATGCGGTGTTTTGGAAACTGACCAAATTAAAATTAAATTAATTAAAATTCAAAGCCAAATTAATGTACACCATACATACGTACAATAATTAGTACTTGATCAGAATCTCCATTACCTTTAAAATTTTAATTGGGGAATTAATAACACGTACAAATATTAANGTGGATCCTCTCTATCTGTGGTGTCAGCATAATGCATATAATACAGACTGGCCAGCAGTTGGCAACCATTACCACGAGCGAAAAGCAAAGAGAATCTTAAGAGTTCGGCTCTCTCCCCCAAATGATATCTTTGTATATATCGATTTCACATAATATGTACAAGTTCTATAATTAATCTAGGAATCTATAAAGGAAAATTTGGACATCCATGGGGTCCCAGATGTTCGCCATGCCGTATATATGGTAATTATTATGTTGTGTATACTGACCTCGCTTATAAACAAGCCAAGATCATCCAACATAATTATATTAACTAGCTAGGAATGAAAAAAAAAAAAAAAAGAGAGAAAAAAGAAAGGTGGTCTCAAAGTGGATATATAAGGCATGCATATAGATATGGTCATGCAAAGCTTAGAATATTGAGTAATGCTACGAGCCTTTAAGCTGCCAAATATCATAAAAGATATCAATTTTTCGTTAGAAGAAATAATGACATTTCAAATGAATCAAATGAAACTCAAATGTGAGCTATGCGATTAGCGCTTTATAATAACCCATAGTATTATTCTTGAATATTATATCCTTTGCTTCGTAAATCAATAAATTAATGTGTAGTTTATTGGAGTTAAGAACAACATGTATCAATATAATATAAGTGTAAAAAATATACATAGTGGAATTTATGAACAAAAACAATCAAAATAAACCTCATTATTGGCGCCTACCCAATTAAGAAACGGGAAAAAAAACGTGTATACGTTAATTAACACTTCGATAATTAAGATCTTCTTTATGCCTTACCAGAATGGATTACAGTAAAGTCCACTCACTTAAAAAAATTAAAGAAAAAAGAAAAGAATGAATTAAAATAAATTAGAGCCAAAAAACTTTTAGAGCATATCGAATAAGAGAAGAAAGAGCTCATTAAAGTGAAAAATATAGTGAAACAGATAGTATAGATGAAACTTGAAAGGGATGTATTAACATGTGCATGAAACATGGTTTGGCATAGTGATGGGATTGGTAGCACATGACTTTGGTAGCACAATATTAACTGGCTAGCAAACAAGCAGAAAACTCTTATTGGTATTTGTTTCTATTTTGTAATATGGCGCGACTCCTCCAATAGTAGTAATGACATGTATTTGGTTATGAGAGATGGTCATGGAGAGGAAATTTTATCATACAGTTCATCTGCACTAGTAGCTCATTAGGTGATAAAAGTATCAATGTACAGCTCACCAATCAATATAAGAGCTGTGGTCCATTAAAGTGCATGGGCTAGCAATATATATATCAAAAAGTTAGGGTTCCAATTACATCAATTCCCCGGTACATAAGAAAAGGTTAAATCCTTGAAAGCTGTCAATGCGAAATTTCCAAACCATTATTAATAGTCTGCATGCTGAAGGGTCCCATGTAAATTTGCATAACATGTTTCCTTCATTTACTATATATATTATTGATAGCAGTTAATATTTTCCGTACATTACAGTTTTTGTACCATAGCTAGCCAAAAAGAAGTTAATACATATATATAGCCTTACTTAACTATAGCTAGGTATATGAAATAATTACGTACAGAAAAGACCTCAAAAGAGAAATCCAATACATCAAAAGCGTCTAAAATTTAACCTTCCAAAAAGATTACTACAGATCATTCCTTTCATAGAAGGAAAGGTTAGCTCTCTAAATATAACGAGTAGTATAATTTTCTATGTTCTTATTTTATTGATTACTCTAATAATTTGAAGCTAATTAAGATTTAACTATTAAAAATTTTCTGTCCGGGGGCCAATATCTTCTTGGGGTCAAACTGAAGTTTCTTGAGCTGAAAATTTCCCCATTTTGAGCCAAAATGGTTGATCCAATCATGCTCCGTTTCATAATGTGGAATGTACTGCTTAACCATAATACCAGCAACACGACAAAACTCCGAAATTTGCTTATTTACATTATCAAAAGCCTCCCATTCCTCAGGCGTACTTGAATGAAGAAGACCGATAGCATAGAAAACATCTTCATGTGGTGTCATTGCGGACATTTTATCATCCCACCTGCATAGTAAAGGTGTAACACATTAAAAAAATGTTACAGATAATAATGCGCAAATTAATCATCTTATCAAATCAAGTATAGAAATAGGTAACTAGCTTACTTGTTTCGGTTCACTGGGTAAATGATAATTAGTCCGGCAGGGACTTTATTTTTAAGGAAAATGTCTTTGAAAACACCGGAATCGAAATCTGAGATTCGCGATTTCGGGACAAAGAGATTCATCCATGGATGAGGAACTTCCCAAAGTCCTAGCTTCCGAAGCTTCAGCTCTTCAGCACGTACCCTATTGAGAAATTCTAGATATGTCGCATCTTTTGAGAATGCAAATCCGCGAACAAAGCCTAACCGATTGAGCAAAAGTTGCAAATCCTGCAGTTCAGTTAGTATTATAAGATATAATCTTATAATAATTAGTGAAAGATTAAGAAATAAAAACATACATGAATTAGTGTGTAGTTTACATTAATTTTAAGGATATTAATATCCTCTTTATGAGGTATAATTTATTTCTTACAAAGAAAAAAAAGAAAAGAAAAAGGTGCATGCATGTGTAGAGCTGTATATACCTTGTCAACAGAATTTTGAGTGGTAGCATCGTAATATTTGGCTAATTCAATTAAGTAGACGATACCGGTTTGATTGACTAGTGTTGTTATTCTTAACTGGTCAGGTTCTGGATAGAAGGAAAGATCGAGAGGACCCTGCCGCATAAGAAGAAAACCTTCCAGATAATCTACTCCATTTTTTTCCATTCTACCATCAATTGAGATTAAATGTTCTTGATCTTTAGAAAAGGCCGAGAAGTCATTGTATAGCAGTCGAACCCACTTAACCTAAAATTATTGTAACAAAAAGAATAATTAATCAGGCTAAATTAAACAAATTACATACGAAAGGATATACCTTAATTATATTTATACTATTGATCGCTTAAGTTTGATTTATTGTATAAAAATTTGTATTTAAACGAATACATATCAATTTGCAAAAATTTCGGATCTTAAGGAAGGGAAAAAAAAAGGTTACTGTACCCTGGTTGGTGCTGGGGCCAGGGCAATTCTTGCTCTGGTTATAATCCCAAATTGACCTAAACCTCCAAGGACTGAATAAAATAGGTCAGGTGCTTTGTTTCTAGAGCAAGTAACGAAATCTCCTTTTCCTGTACTTAAAACATCGAAAACCCAGGTAAGTACAAACAAAGTTAATTTTGTTTAAATAAAGTACTTTAGTATTAACCAATATTGTAAAACTAGCTATATATGTTAACAATCCACAACAATTGTGGGGTACGTGTGAATGCTTGCGGTTTAGATATTCCAAACCTGTTGATCAATTCCATAACAAACTTCCACCAGTTATATATATATAGTTATAATATATTGGCATATGGTTTCAGTTTATAAAATAATTGGTGTTTGACCAAAGTAAATCTACGAGGGAGCAAATATTGGTGCTAGACTACATATTTTTTGACCTCTGATTTGTTCCATTCCTTGTTTTCCTCGACTGGAGAATAATTTTTCAAAGCATTCTGATATCATCTCACACGCTCTTAATTAATATAAACAATTAAAATATGCTATAAGATTATCCTTTGTGATGATCGATTTCATATATATGGGTCTCAATTGAAGGTCAGTTCAATTATGCTACCTAACTAACATATAATAAATTTATCTAATATCAAATACTCCATGATCTAGGTTCTCATTTCCCTATAAAATAAGTAACCAAATGGAAATATCCCAAAACTTAACACAGCGTGATTAGAACATGTCATCTTAAGCCACTCGTGTTTCTGTTTTGCATTAAAAAGGAAGACTTGAAATATTTGTCATGATATATATATATATATATATATGAGTGTGTGTATAAAACAATGAAAATTTAGATTCTAGCTAGGTATGGCTAAAATAATTATTTGAAGATCTTGTCCTATATACTCTACAGTCTACATCCAGATATCTGTAATTCTTAATTAGCTGGCTTTAATTTAAATATCTTATAATAATTGGCGAGATAATAATTGTTCTAGAACAAATATGTTGCAATTAGCTAAATCCAGTAAGAATTTGCAAAAGAAAGTTGGAGATCGATCGTCCTTTTGTTTGTTTACGAAAAATTATTCATTTCTTGAAGTGCAGTCGAATACAATTTTATCATTGTACTTTCCGTTCAAAACTTTCTTATTGCTAGCTAGCAGAAAGAAATAGATCAATGGAAATTTAATTATCTTCCAGATATTGACTAGAATTCTTTTAAATGTAAAAATGTTAAACTGCATCTGACAAAAATATACATAAATATGTTTATATATATAAACAAACAAGCCAATCATTATAATCCTACACAAACATTGTTTCAAATTAATTATGTATCTGAACCCCAAACCTCTTTTTTAAGTGGCAAAAAACTTTAAGTTTAGCAACCGACTAAGAGCCAAAAGGTGATCTCACTTGTCATCATGACATGATCAGGTTGTTATGTAGTTGTGTAATTTAATGCCATAGAACTATATAGTACATATAGATGCACATGGTATTTGGGCGGTTGAATAAATCATAGACATAGGCTCAATCACTGACCTATATCATCTACTATATGATATAAGGATTCAATCTCCCAAAGCTGACAAAAGTGGAAACTGATCTATCAAAGTTATATATTTGCTTGTCTCTTGAGGCACCATTATTGGTTTCCATATATCTTTAGAGGTCCCAAAAAAACCCAAATATAAAGACAAAGACAAATAGACCAATTTTATATCATTTCTTTAAGAAATTTCGGGCTAGCACGACTATAATATGTTCATATACCCTTTGAGGAAATTGGAAAAAGAGAGAGCAAGAAAATTTCTAAAATATAATGTAACTGGTCATAATGATGTCGACCAACTTGTTCATGACAACACCGGCCTGTTTAATAATTTTAGAGACTAAATTGGGGATTTGAAAATGATTTTCGTTGTATATTGAAGATTCTGAATGGATTTGTTTGATTATTATGATCAGGTCTTATTCTTTATATATATATATATATATATATAGATATATATATATATATAGATCGCCAATCTAATAGGTATTTTTTTTCTTTACTTATGGGTAGGTATTTTTTTTTTAGCCGT
>JXTB01000305.1:111745-140396 GCA_002914805.1 Parasponia andersonii | reverse complement strand
TTGTAATTTTCTGGATATTTGAATTCTCGACCGGCTATGTTAATCTTGCTCTATTTTGAGTAAGTGGTCTCCTGGGTTTTATATATAGAAGGTGTTATCATATGCCTTTCTTTGTAAGAAGTCGTTTATACCCTCCAACAAAATAACCATCCCGAAAAAAAAAATGGCCAACAAGACCTAAATTACATAACCCATTGGAAAATATATAAAAGTTATACCCAACAAAAGAAGAAAAAAAAAAAAACTGCCGGAGAAATCGAACTAATATGTACCTGTGATGACGTCAAGTTCATAGACATTGCTGATTTGAGGACCAAACCGGAAGCTCTGACCACTAATCCCAGCATTTGAGAGGGTCCCACCAACGCTTAGATACAAATAATCGGTCCATGACACCGGAGAGAGACCATGCTTTAGGGTTTCACCCAAAACATTAATCCAAATCTGCTCACTTCCCACATCAACGTACGGACCGAAACTCGAACCCTCCGAGACTATAATAATCCTTCCTCCCTCATCCCCCAAAGACGTCATATTTACCACAATACCCTTCTGAGTCATGGGCTGGCCACGAACTGAGTGTCCTTGGCCTCTGGCGGCAATAGGGGTGGTGTTTTCGTTTGCTTGTTTTATTAAGGTTATGATGTCGTTTGAGGTTGTTGGGTAGAAAACCGCTTCTGGGATTTCTTTTATTATGTGACCAAAGTCAGTTGAGGCTAAGCTTATAGCCTCGGTGTCGTTTCGGACTTGTTGGCACAAAGTTGTTGTGGTACTGGATAGTAAAAGTGAAAAAATGAGTATGAAAAACATACTCATGTTTTCTGTCATTTTTTTTTATTGTTTTGGGAGAGAAAAAGATTAGTTTAAAAGAAGAGGATTTAGATTGAATGGAGAAGAGAAAAAGAGAAAGTAGAGATTGGTATATAGAAAGGTTATGGAGTTAAGGTTATATATAGATAGAGAAGGACTCTTGGTATCGATGTTTCTTTTTTAACCTATGTGTATATAAATATTGATATATAATATAGATCTAATTATACCTTAGGAGCTAAATACTAATATGGCATTTAATCTAATTTGGAAGATATATAGTAAATATGAAGCTATGTATGTACCTTCAAACGTGTACGCTTTTCCCAATGTGTAAGCAAGAGTACAAAAACTTGGAAATGTTGTATTTTGCATGCTTTTACACAGATACGCAATCCTTGGGGGAGTTAAATGTAATTTGACCAAAACGACCCAGAGTTTAAAAAATAAACGTTTGACTAATATAACATTAACATAAATATATTCTTTTCAAGTTAAAAATGGAAATTTGCTGAGTCATTAGAATTAGATATCACATGTATTGGGTGATGGGATTATACACATCCCTACGCATCAGCAAATGAAATAGAACAAACGAAATATTTTGCTTATAATAACCAAAATAATAAATTTTTTAAGGTTCTTTCTGAAAGTGTTGAATATCAGATATCGAGTATTTTAATGCCGTCTAATGATGTATGCATAGATTCTACTTGCCGATATTCAAAACAAATTCATATAAATATTTATATGAGTGTGTGCGCGCGCGCGCGCGCAAGGGTGCCACCCAATGAGTGAAACTGACTCAATATGTTAGCCAAGTGCTATATATTGAAAACTTTAATATATAAGTGGAATTTCGTTTAGTCAACTTTGTTTTTTTAGTTGACTCTTGCCCATTAAATTTTCCTTTATATCAATTTTCTTCATTCCTTAATTTCTTTCTGATCTTCTCCAGTTGATCAATTGCGAAATTAATTCCTTGTTCAAAATATGATCTCGATATCCGCCGCCCATATCAGTCCGGAAAATGACCATTAACTGCTTACTGCTTAATGTAGCAGTCAATATCCAAAAATTTCTATGCCAAATATTGTAATTAATGTTCTCATTCAAACATTTTTCTCACTCAAGATCCTTTAAATCACCATTTAAGATCGTAATCTTTTGATATCGATACGTGATCCTAATTAATCATCTCTATAGTTTGATCTTAATCTTCTTTGGGTAATTTAGTTAGTCTGTTTATTGTTCCTATTTAACATGCATGATACATGCATATATATATATATATATATATATATACAACATATTCCCGCTTTCCACTTTGAACAATTCACTTCTCTAAATAAGCAAAAGAAAATAAAACAGTCCAACGAGAGCTAGCCCAATAGTATTAGAGAGAACTTTATGCATACACTACCCAATTACTTTCGGTTCTGTGCAATATGTAATCTTATATTTAGTCAAATCATATTAAATACAATGCATTTCACCACAAGGCACCGCCAATATACACGTACGACCCAGTAGCACTCCACCAATATACGCCCACAGGAATATCTAATTATACTATACCCTTCTTCAATAAGACCACCAGTTTACCAGTCCTTGAAACGAAATATATGAATGCCGTATCTATGTGTAATAATTTGATAGCAGTAGTACTATAATCCCAAGTCTAATCCCATTTTTTTTCTTAACTGATTTGTTAATTGATGAGATATACTCGTATAACAGATTAATTATCTCATCATTTGGTTAACCACAAAATTTAAGATTATGCTTGGTACCTGTACCCATAAAAACTTCGATAGAAGGGGTATGAATTCAGTAAAAGGAAAGCATTTTCGGGTTGTCCAAGCTGAACTCATAAATAACTTGTAGTTGGATAATACCAACAAAATCCATTTATGGCCGACAAAATCTTATGGTACGTGTGTTCATTTCTTACAAATTGATCATGTGCGTGCTTCTATTATAATATTACATTCTTATCTACCAACATTAGTGCCAAATGGCTACCCAACCAAACCCACGTGAGCCAATAAATCTTCAAGTATTATGCTAGATTCCTTGGTACGCAAGAAACAAGGAATGACCATTTTGGTAGAGATTGCATATTTAACTAATTTTCTAATTGTCAACTCATAACAAGGAGAATATTCCAGGGGCCAGGCATCAGCAGCCAAAATTCTGAGGTGGATAGAGGGAGGGGGGGTCGCTCCTATACAACAGGACGGTCCATATTAAAACACCATTCAATTGCCAACCAAAAAAAAAAAAAAAGGTAAAACATTGCACCATTCTTTCAAACAAAGATGACAAGATATTTTATATTGAAACAAAAAGTCTCCCTGGCCTTTTTAGATTTTACCAACACCACCGGCTCTATACTTTGAGAGTACAGTGAGTCTGGTCGGGGGTAATGCCAAGAGGAGGAAATAAACCAAATTTCACTCTTTTTTAACTGCCATGAGTACAAAGTTAAGCAGCTGGGACTTTTCTCCCGTCCTCTATAAAGAAAATTGCAGTTTCTGGGACCTGTTTAAAACCGAAACCAGGAGAAATATTAGGCTAATGCAACCCAAATTCATCAGCTTACATGGGGAAAACTAGAAGTAGTGTTGTACAAGCAAAATGTACTAGCAAAAACATAAATGATGCAAGATTTACAGCACAATAGTTAATTGGATAACTCCTCTACCAAAACTGTCTTGATTCCGACAGACAAACGGGCAGATAATTTGGACTTTTAGGTCCCCAAATAATGATGTAAAGGTAGGGGTGTTCCTTGAAACCGCCAAACCATTGATTTATTTTGGTTAGTGGTTTTCAGAATATCAGTATGTCGAACCGTTTAAAACAAACCACATCACCCTTTTTTTTAAGTAGGATTTTATGTATATGTATGAGTACATTTAAGTAATCAAACACGTGATATTTTTTGGGTGTCTATAAAATTATTCTACACTTTTGAGTCAACAATTTACTGAGCGTCTACTTTTACATAAATTTTTTCCAACTTAGCTTTCTTTTTGTTGTATTTTGCTTCGAAATTGAGATTAGAAACATTTACTTTGTAATAATATTATAAGTATCGTTTTAATATTTGTGGGAAAAATTTTATTTGAAACGTTCGAAACCCAAAAAAAAAAAGCACAAACCAAAGAAACCAAATCAACCAAACAAAACCATTTGGTGTGGTTTGGTTATGGTTTTAACCTTAGAATTTGAAACCGGTGAAACCAAACTAAACCCGTGGCTTGGTTTGGATAGTGATTTTACTATTAAACCTATGTAAAGGTACCAGCACAGTAGCCAAAATGCAAAATTTTCCTCAATAGCAGATTTCAAGCAGTTTCATGTTTTCATACTTGGAGTTGAGAGTTTAGTAGATTTATAAAGGATGCAGGTAGATTAAGGAATGTACGTTGATGTTGATGAGACACGTGAAGGATAAAGATGTCTTAAGTAGTAAAATCACTGGCTGCCCCACTTACTTAGGAAAAAGGTTAAATATTAGTTTTTAGACTCAAGCTTTTGTACATAACCATAAAGGTCCTAATAGCATCGGAGATAAATGAAATAACTTTTACTGCCAAAGAAAGTGGTGGAAAAAATATCAAAGCAAGTATAACCAATTTAACAATCGGAGAACAGCAACTAAAAGGTATTAAGTAACTTACATCTGGCCAGGTATCTGTAATGAACTCCACAATATCGTAGGCTATGTCCCCTTGAACATCAATCTGTTCCTTCTCAGTTAGCCCCTGAAACAAATTATCAAAGAATAACATTGTAAGAACATGTCAGGAAAAAAACAGAAAAGTTTATGCACAACACCAAGAGCTATTAAAACCTTGACAACTGAGGCTCCTGTAGCAAACTTTTTCCCAAGTTTCTTTGAGGCATCACTAAGTTTGACACCTGAAACATAAACAAAAACACTTACTTAGTTATGACAATGACATTACAACTTCAGAATGGAAAACAAAGAAAATGAATTCAAAGTGGAATCAGGAATTTCGCTCACCAAAAAGCTCCAGCCCTTTAACAGTGGTGATACATTTTCGCTTGTTACGCGTAACCTTTTCGATAACAACTTCCAGCTTCTCCTGCCGAAAATCCAAAACCAAATTCAACCATAATAGCCATTTTCAAGACATCAAAACAAGTATATCATGGCATTGGTTTTGCACCAATGACAATGAAGTAGTCTATGCTTGATTGAATATGACTTTCCTTCACTTACCTTTTTCTTTATCTTCCCTCCAGGAAGACGTTTGACTTCCTCTGGCTTTGATGCTGAAGAATATCATGGAAACCCAGAGTGAAAGAAAGTAAAAGAATTTTATTTTTGTTTGAATTAGCCATAAGAAAACCTTTTGAAAGATATGGAATCTATTAACACATACTGAACGCACAGATTTAAAATGTTATGTCGCTACCCACCAAACAAAAATACTTTCAAATACAAGAAAAGGTCAGGGTAAGATTTCTAATATCTCATGCACAGGCCTATGTGATGAAATTCAAGAGTTACTAAAAAGGGAATTTACATACACATACGCATAGTATATCCTTTCCAGCGGCTAAATTAGCTAGGTTTCTTTAATCCAAGCTCAACATTATATGGCATTCAGAAGTCGGATATTCAGATACAGGATTACAATCATACAGAGTGAAATCTGAATGCGAAAACCACGGACTCTTGATTCAGAGTAGTATCAGGGATACGTTCAAATGAAAGAATGAAACTCACAAAGAGTAGCGGCTTAGCGCATTAAAAGTTATAAAGGGAAGAAAAATTTCTACCTTGCAATATTGTTACAATTGCTATCATCATTATTTTCAATAAAGGCATGGATAGAGGGACCCATTTCCAATTATGGGTTGCTATTTTACCACAAATGACCCAAAAAGAAAAAAAAACCACGATCAAATGGGCACCCAGCATCACATCTACCTCTATATTTCGTTAGCATTAAGAACATACAGTATCAGTATTCAACTACATGAATACGAAGTGATCGCAGACTTAGCTCGATTGCAAACCATACCTACCTCTAATATCTCTTTTAACTTATTCCATAAAATTTTAACAAACCAGTTAAAAATGAAAATGGTTGCTCGTCTTACAATGATTTGGCAAAAAGTGCTTCCTACGCTTTCACTGACCATATTACAACCAAAACCAATGATAAAACCATATGAACACATAGAGACAATACATAATACCAAAACCAAAACATAAAACAATAAAGACAGTGTATAAATTAACCTGAAGAAGCAGCTCCATCACCGCCTCCCGTAGAAATAGCAGTAGATTGTAACTGCTCAGTCACTTTATCAGCTTCCTTCGCATATGATTCTACGCAATAAAGAAATATAAATCAAACCAAACAAAATCAAACATCGAAATCGAAATCGAAAGAGAAGCAAAATTAAATTAGGGTTCTTGAGCGATACCTTTAAGAATATCCGGGTAAAGGTCCGGGGCGTTCTGGATCAACCATGGCTTGCACTTTTCGAAATCGGGCCCGAATTCGCAGTACTCGGCGGGTAAACTACAGACCCCACAGTAGAGCACTCGAACCGGTTGGGGTTTCTCCGCCATCGCTACTCAAACACCTTCAACTTTGTGTCTCACAACACTCGCGGCAGTTATAGGGATACTCGAAACGCTGCGTTTTGCAAACGCAGATTTTGATTCTCTTTTTATTGGGGGCTTTAGGGGGGTGGGGGGGAGTCAGATTAAGTTCGGCAAGACGGACGGTGATACTTGGTTTTGATAGTGCAGGTTCTGCCTGAGGAAGAGTCGAGCTCAAGCGACGTCGTTTCGTTCCAAACGCAAAGTCCCTTTCGGGTGGAGATGGCAGGACCATGTGGCCCAACCAGATATTCTAATGGCCCATACATTGGTTGTGGAAAGTTTTCTGGGCCGCTACTGCTGTTCATGCCTCATGGGTCCACTCCTTTAGGACAATATTTTGTTGACAGGAAATTAGGCTGGGCAGTTTGTATTACCCCAATAAAAAAATTCATCCCAAATTCAAAATAGACTACTAATATTTTAAATTTAATCAAGTAGATGCGTATTTTTTTTAATTTTATAATTAGATATTCAGATATATATATTTTTATATTTGGTAAATTTATTTATACACCTATTTCACTGTACTGAAAATATGCTGGGTAATACTTGGTATATAAAATTTTATACTTACTATATAAACATATATACCAGATATTTTGTTATAATATTTGACAATGAGATATTTACTAAAATTGAGCCTAAAATTTGGTTATATTTCTATAAGCCTAATATTCATTAGAGGAAATTAATTTGAGTTAAGTACTACGACGGAAAATTGACTTGAATAGTTCAAATTTTGGCTAAATTGACTTTTTAGTTTACTTTTTCAAAATGATATTTATAGTTCAAAATAATAATTTTTGTAATT
Source organism: Parasponia andersonii (assembly GCA_002914805.1). Lineage (NCBI taxonomy): Eukaryota > Viridiplantae > Streptophyta > Magnoliopsida > Rosales > Cannabaceae > Trema > Trema andersonii. The sequence goes on along the minus strand of JXTB01000305.1, from coordinate 133,119 downwards.
GCTTTTGGAGAGAGAAAAAATAGTCATTCTGAAACTATCCTTCTGTCATTTTATACTTTGTTATTAGTAGTCATAATTTTGTGATTGATGGTCACAGTTTTTTCTTTTACAGAACAATTTGTTTTATATCGTTACGAATATTGTGAATTTTTTAAGACATAGGCAGTGCCATAATTTTGTGACTAATAGTTATAATTTTTATGACGCATTTTTTGGGTATCTTTTAAATTATTACATTACTCATAATTTTGTTACTATGAGTTACAATTTTGTGACTAATAGTCATACTTTGTTTTATATCGTTACGAATAGCTAGAACAATTTATATTTTAGTACAACTGACAGTTACATGTTTGTGACAGACAATAATAAAAGATAAAATATCATGCCATTTGTTTAACCATAGACAATTAGCTGTATAATTATAATTCAATAAATTATATCAATATTTCTTACAATATATGAATCTCATTCATTAAATTGGTGCCTACCTCATAAAATCAAAATAAGTATTCACGTCGGCTAACAGTGGCTTAGTAACAACTGTTTAACAATGGTTAACAATATTTATACTTACATAAAATCCAATTTTCACATAAAAATCTGTAACTTACAGATTAGTAGTCATAATGTATGACTTTATATCATAATATCCCTAACAGTATTTAAGATCAATGACTTAGAGTCACAAAGATTGTGACAATCACATATTTGTGACTACTATTAATGGCTTAGTAATTTATAACAATGTTTAATAATGCCATAAACTCACATAAAATATAGTTTTTACATAAAAAACTTTGCCATCAAGATTAGTAGTTTCAAAAAAAAAATAGAAAAAAATTAATATTGTGTGGCTGTAAGTCACACCTAGAGTCACACAAGCTGTGACAGTCATAGGTTCTCACAGTTCCAAAAAGACAAGATCTGATTTGTGACTATAACTCACAAAATTTATGACAACTACACATTTGTTTCTCACTCCCAGTCCGCCATTTTCTTCAATATCTATTCTGTAGTTTTTCTTCTTTGATTTTCAAACGAAAGGTTAATATGTGACTAAGAGAAGAAGAAGAAGACTAAAACTAGTCATAAGAGGCTTTTTCTCTGAGTCGATTAGCAAGATCTAATAGAACAGATGCATCACACCCATAAATATTTGACTAAATTCAAAATCAGAGAGAACTCACAACAACCTAATTCACACAAATACATGTATAATCAAAAGAAGTAAAAAAATCAGAATTTTAACGAAAGAACAAAAATCTAGGTCACAATTAACAAACAAGAGCAAGAAAAGAGCACCTAGATGAAGTAATCATGGAAGATAAGGCGAACAAGTTCCATGGCCATATCGGACCAGTGTTGGTACAAATCTTTGACTGCGGCTTAGACGATGAGCTCAACATTTGAGCACAACTCACCGTAGAAATCATATCGAAGTAGATGAAAAGTCGATCCTTCATTTTCCTAACACTAGAATTGATGTTAAACTTGCCACTACCTCCGACCCTCAAACCTGGAGATGAGGATCTATCATAGTGGTAAGTCTTGAAAAAATCAATGACTTTCTAGAGAGAGAAAAAAAGAAAGAAAAAACAACAACAATCATGGATTTGGAAGCTGATGATGAGGTGAGTTAAATGTTATTCATACGAAGAAATTTTGGATTTTTTATTGTGTGAGAAATACTAGAAATGTCATTCTGAAAAATGAGAATAAAAAGGTCAAGTTACAAAAGAGGGACTACCCACGTTAATTTCTCTAGTTTTAGGTTGACTCCAATAGGCACCAAAGCATTCTAAATTCTAGACGAAATGAGGCTTAATAGCAATTTGAGAAGTGCAAGTTTTTATCTTTAGTAGTATATTTTCAATTTTTTAGTTTATAGCAATTTAATTGTAAAGTTCAAATCAACTCTAAGGTCCCTAATTTAGTTGATCTAATAGCTAGTTGAATTTTTCCAACTAATTGGTTGAGATTTTGTATAATCACTAGTTATGTTTAAGATTTATTGATTATCTGGTTAATATTCAATAATCAAAACCATACTATGGGCATTTTAGGTAAAAACCCAAAAGAAATGTCATATTTCTCATATCAAAATAATTTAAAGACTTCTTACAGAAATCTAGGCCCATAGGGTTAAAAATTGAAAAAATTCTAAATGAACTGATTTTTTGAAAAATCTCAGATTGGGTTGGTTCGGCTAACCAATCTAGTTACTAAAGTAACCAATCAGGTTACCTCAAATAATTTTATAAATTACTTTAAGTATCTCACCTATTATTAAAATGTGGTATTTTTCCAATTAAATTTGGGATTTTTAAATTTTTTTTTTCAAATTTTCTCATAATTAATAATTTAATTGTTACATGATAAAAGTCGAATTTTAGAATTGCTATTTATAAAATGATAATTGAACTAGGTATTGTCATTTTTAACCCAATTCAAATACTTATGCAATACTATATGGATCAGTTGATAATTCATTTTTCAAAAAGTACCTTCTCCTCTTACTAAATTCTTTGAAATGCCGCTTACTAAAAAGTAGTTTTTCTCATAAAAAACTTATCTCCAATCTCAATCGCATCCATGGTCGTCGGCGCCAGCGAGAGAGTTCATCGATGGAGACAATGGAAGGACTTATTACTTCCAACTCTCGTTTTAGTTTTCTTTTTTTTTTTTTTTTTTTTCAAATCTTGTATCATTGACGCAAATATTTTATAGTAAATCTTAGTTTATTGAAATTCTAAACATTAAAATTAGAATGAGTATTGTTGGAGCGGATTTTACACCAGTCGTCCACGTGTCATGAACTGCTGATGCTGGATTCTCCAACTGTTCACGTGCCCTTGCTACTTCGCAAATCCCTGAATTCCGAGCGAGATCAGAGAGGCGGGGATGGCCACCTGCAAAGACTCTCCGATGCTTAAGTCAGTGGTTTTTCTTTGCGTTGTTTTTTGGTAGCAAGGAAAAAGGTGTATCAAATCAATTTGCAAACTTATCTCTTTTTTGTAAGTCCCCTTTTTTTTAGTGTTCTAGATAGCATGTTTTTTTCTTCGAAGGCGCAGCTTTCATATATGTAGTCCTCTGATCATCAACAGTGTTCTTCTCCATCTTTTGAGAAGTAAAAATAATATATTCTTTAGTACCTTTCACTCCCGGATCTTAACACCATCATGGACCGAGATTTCTGTGACCTCTTCTGTACTATCGCGGCCTGATTTCCGTCGCCTCCTGTCGTTTCGATCCGTCAGGAGCGAGATTTGGGCACATCGCCGTTCTGTCAGGACGGCTTGTCCCTGCGCGCGCACCTACCCAGAAACGCATTAAATGCCCTGTCGGGGTCCGGAGCCGTGGGGCTGTCTTCCATTGCATTCAGTCTGAAGACCCTTGGGGCTTCTGTTCCCTGCGCCAGTTGAGGCGAGGGTCGGCGTTCCCAGACGGCAGACCCTCGGGGTCTCGGACCGCCAGCTGTCATGGACTTGGGGTCTGATGATCCTTGGGGCTTCTGTTCCCTGTGTCAGTTGAGACGAGGGTCGGCGTTCCCAGACAGCAGACCCTTGGGGCCTCGGACCTCCAGCTGTCATGGACTTGAGGTCTGTCCGGTTGAGCCGTTTGGGGTCAGTGACGGATTCCGCCTTAAACTCGGAAGACCCACATGCCGATGCCGGGATCACGTGCGATCCGCGTGACCCTTCTCACGGTTCGAGGCTCGAGAATGGGCCCCACAGTATGCATTGAAAAACGAGAGACCAAACACCATAAAAACATAGCCGTATTATATGATACGTCATTTTAAGCAACAATAAAGCATATTTAAGGATGACTAAAGGACCCAGAGCAAAAAAAGAATGACTAAAGGATTCTGACAATAAGTTGTCAACAAGAAGAAAATAATACGGAGCCTAAAGTGCAATGAGACCTTTTGTAAAAGAAGTTAGAGATATAATAAGTACAACTACACATCTGGTTATTTCCACAACAAATACCATTAAAAAATAAATAAAACAGCAACACCAAGCAAACAACTTGGAACTAGAGGCCAGTCAGTATTTAGTTCCTACAAGAACATCTCAACATATCATAAGAGCACTTTTTATGAATTTGCCAAGAAACAAGAACTGTATAAAGGTCGCAAGGGAATGGAAACTTGAGAGTTAAACCTATATCGATATAAAGAAAACTGATTGTGAAATGGAGAGGCTAAAAATGGTTCTATTATGGCTCTTTAGTAGCTTTTCACCACATCTGTGTAGCCAACTTAAAACTTCAGCCTTCTTAAAGTGTCTATGTATCCCATTTAAGGTTAACTTAAATTAAGTTCAAGATTGTTCAAAAGCCACAACATAAAGTTTCATATAACAGGTCATGATCATCTCCCAACTAGTATCCACCTTTAACCTTTTTGAAGGTGGAATAAAGGCTTACACATCTATCCTAAAAAACTCCTAGTTCAACTCTTTTATGTATTGTAGTAATCCCTCCTGCAATATATTATTCGTAATACAAAGTTCACACTGAACCGCAATCCACTTTCATGACTCATAAGTAAAATAAATATAAATCCCAACATACCTAATGAGCCACGCCAAGCAAGAATTCCTTGGACTCTGCAATATCATCCTTTATCAGCTTCTTCAACTTTTTAAGGACAAGTGAAAATATACAATAAATTATATCTATTACACTAAACAGAAACAAAGTTCATATAATTTATTTTCCTTTAACTAAAAAATTTCAATAACTTGACCAACAAATGGGACATAAACCTATCACATCAAATCAGACCATAAAGTTACAGAATCATAAATCCAAGTTCAACAATGATGCAAGTCTCTCTTTATACCAAAAACTGTCGATTGTTTTCTTTTTCCCGTTAGACATGAAACATTTCTGAAAATCACTACTATCATTGGTAAAGCAGCCACAAAAATTTACAGGAGTATAATAAAACATGATCACTTTTAAGCAAACAATATGATTATACCATCAAATCAGGAAAGGTGAGACTGAATATATTTCCCATTTATCTTTCTTGAACTTTCCGAAATGGCAGATTTAGCTATCTCTTCTGCTAGTTTGACCAATGCCTACTCAAACAAATCAGGACATCAAAAGTTTAGCGTTATTCTATTAGAAATAGCTTGGAAAAAAGGGGAAAAAAAAAAGTGGAAACAAAAAGTTGTTTTTGACACTGAAATATCGGCCATATAAAAGCATAATCCCTGAAGTCCAATAGAATTAAAAAGAGGACCAATTACTATTGCCCAAAAAACGAAATCACATAATCAAAATTCTAGAAGAGATCCTTGTGCTCACTATTTGATTAGCAAACAATTAATTTTTAAAAGTTCAAGAACTTAGGACAACCTTGCACTTCTAGTTCTAGAGTCTCACAAAGTTTTTTTAACGGGTCAAAAGCTAATACAGAAATGAAGAGAGGATTTAGGCATTTCTTTGGATCATTGGAGCCTTTGAAGGTAATCCTTGAAAAACTTTATCCCTAGTTAACCCCGCTTGGGTCTGTTTGACCTATTTTCTTCATCATCCCCACAAGTGCATCCAAACGACTAACTAAATTCTCATTTCTTAAACCCATCACTAGTAGGCATGATTACATTGCACCTCTTGCATGATTCATTTAGCGTAAGGACAAGTATGGGCTGTGTTTGAAGAATTTTTGGTGGATGGATTTGTTAATAAAAGAAAACAAAAAGAAAGAATTAGCGAAAATAATGTATTACCTTTTATTATTTTCAACATTGATGACAATGCTGATTTTGAGTTTAGGAGAAGTTTATGTTTCTCTTCTTTTATCACAATTCCTACCTTATTATCAAAGAAAAAAAAAATCAAAACATCAAAAAAAATCAAAAAAAAAAGAGGGAAAAAACGAAGAAAAATGAAAAAAAAAAAAAAAAAAAAATATTAAAAAAAAATGAATAAAGGACTGTGGTTAGTTTTGTATTTTCAGTAAATAAACTAGTTGTGGTGTTTTTGAAGGAAGAAAGAAGAAGAATGATGAAATGGTGATTAGTGAGTAAACTTATTCTTGGGAATCATGAAAGATTCATACCTAGGATGATACGAATCGAAAACAATATCTTTCATATCTATCTTTCACCCCGGCCTTACATTATAACCCTCAAAAGATCTTTTAATCTTCACTGACACTATAACCTACATTAGTGGAGAACGACACAAAAAATGGGCTTATGGTAGTTTTAATTTGCATTATCTAGAATCAACTCATAGTCTACTAAGCACATAAGTCTATCTGGAGTTCGTTTGGTTGAGTAGGATTGGTTGTGTACACACTTGCACAGAAAGTCTTGAGTGGAGTGAAAACTGATGCTTGATGTTGAAATTCTAGATCTATTCAATGGTTGCATTTCATTTGAGTTTGGAACATCTTATGATTTCGAAGATACCTGCACTATTATTGATTTGATGCAAAACTCACATATTTTTGTTTTTATTTAGTACTTGATTTGTGAGTTTTTTTTTTATTATTGGTTTTGCTTGAGGACAAGCAAATGTTTGAGTTTGGGGTATTTGATGAGAAGTTTATTCACTTTCAAATCAAGTACCTTTTAAACTCAAACAATTATGCATTTTCAATCATTTTTGTTGGTTTGAAATGATTTGGTGTGTTTTTGTAATTTTTGTGAATAAATGAGAATCGAAGTGAATTTGTACAAAAATAATAGGTGTTTCAAGTAGGAATCAAGAGCCTAGATGACAAAAGGGTTCCTAACTGAACTAGGACCCCAAGGACTAATCAAGGGGCCAAAAGACCCCACAGCAACGAATAATAACATAGAAAAATGGCTGAAATTACAACAAGTTTGGCCACCTTCTAAATAAGTCAGCAAACATCACGTCCCTAAAATTTTTATGTTCCTTAACCCTAATGCAACCCAAAACTGAATCGTGTCCTAAAGTATATCTATCAACTTGCTTTCATAGGAAGGCTCCTATTTATAGGCTACCAAAGCTCAGACATCAAGTAGTTAGCGGGGGACAACGATATTCCCCACTTGCCAATGTCAAAGGTTGCCCACTCTTGTCTCCTTAGATATGATTTCACCCATGGTTTTAGTAAACAATAATCATTAAATAGCACAAAATTGCCTAGAATCATTTTAGAGACTTGCAAACTGCCTTAGGAAGAGTTCTAGAAACTACCACCTCAGCAGATTCATAGAAAACCAGCAACTAAAGCTAGAAATTACCTAGTTTAGGGTTAAATTTCAGAGAATAACAAGATATTTTAGCTTAAGTGTCTCTACATGTGCACTGTAGCTGGTTTTTGTGGAATTTTAGAATTGTTTTTTTCCTATTTTTCTGATTTCCTTCATTTATTTTTTTTCCTTGTCTTATATGGGTGTTTTGGTTGGTTTATTTTCAGCAACCAGTTTTTTGTTCCTTGTTTCAGGGTTTGTGTTTTATTTTACTTTTCCTATTTTTAGGCTTGGAATCCCTATTTTTCAGGGACTAGTTTTTGGTCTATTTGTAGAGGGTCTCTATAAAACCTGGTTGTATTTTGTGTTATGAATGTAAGAAAAAGAAGACCAAACCTTTAAAAAAATACAAAATGGCCTCAAATTCAGGTTTTCAAGTAACCTCCAGAAGTCAAGGTGCAAATCCACCTCTGCTCAGCAGTTCTGAAGGTGTTGTCTTGCTTATTACTGGTCACAAACTCAATGGCCAAAACTATCTTCAATGGTCCCAGTCCGTGATGATGTTCATATGCAGAAAGGACAAATATGATTTCCTCACAGGTGTTGCTGCAGCGCTACCAAGAGAAGATCCGAAATACAACGTTTGGAAATCTGAAAACGGCATGGTTATGTCAAGGTTAATTAATTTCATGACTAATGATGTCGGGGAAGATTTTTCATACTATGCAACAGTCAAGAAAATTTGAGATGCTGCTAGAATCTTTTACTCCGACAAGGAAAAGACATTGGAACTCTTTGAAATAAAAAGGTTGATTCATGATTTTCGGCAAAGTGAGTTTACTGTCACTAGGTACTTCAATACCTTCAATAGATATTAGAAACAACTTGATTTATTTGAAGACTCTAAGGTGGAATGCCCAAAATGTAATACTAAACATAAAAAGATTGTTGAAAAAGATAGAATATTCAAGTTCTTATTAGGGCTGAACAAAAATCTAAATGACGTAAGAGGAAGAATAATGGCAATCAAGCCTTTGTCATCAATTCAAGAAATTTTTTCAGAAATAAGAAGATAAGCAAGCAGAAAGAAAGTTATGCTTGGACTACAAAATCCATCGATGCCCAACCCAAACTTCTGCCCTTGTGACTCGAATATCGACTTCTCAACTGATAACCATACCCAAAAAGGAGGAAGGGTCTGGTGGATTACTCAAGGCTAGCTTTCACACACAATACCTAATAGCCCTCTTTGTCCTTGAATACATGCTCACTTGACAGTAACCAAAGACACTAACTTTCACACAGATACAATAGTAGCCCCTCTTCCCCGGTAGATCCTCCAAGACATAAGGGTCACTACACCTCAATGGATTATTCAAGACTTTCACACATAATACCTGGTAACTCTCTTTGTCAAGATCTCTTTTTTTTAAATCTCACAACTATTTATTGTTTTCTTCAATACATGCTCACTCGACAATGACCAAAGACACTAGCTTTCACACAGAGAAAATGGTAGCCCCTCTTCCCCAGTAAATCCTCTAGGCATAAGGGTCACTACACCTCAGTGGATTACTCAAGGCTAGCTTTCACACACAATACCTGGTAGCCATCTTTGTCCTTGAACACATGCTTACTCGACAACAACTAAAGACACTAGCTTTCACATAGACAAAGTATTAGCCCTCTTTCCCGGGAGATCCTCCAAAACATAGGGGTTACTACACCTCAGTGGATTACTCAAGGCTAGCTTTCACACATAATACCTAGTAGCCCTCTTGTCTTTGAATACATGCCCACTCGACAGTAACCAAAGACACTAGCTTTCACACAGATATAGTGGTAGCCCTCTTCTCCTGTAGATCCTCTAAGACATAGGGGTCACTACACCTCAGTGGATTACTCGAAGTTAGCTTTCACACGGAATACCTGGTAGTCCTCTTTGTCCTTGAATACATGCTCACTCAACAATAACCAAAGACACTAGCTTTCACACAAAGTGGTAGCCCTCTTCTCCGAAAGATCCTCCAAGACTGGTCTCATCTCTAATATAGATATATTCAAGCTCAAACACAGTATATGATTCAATATGCACAAGATGACTAATGATCATGAACAAAAATAAAAAGGCTAAACAATTTTTTTAGGAAACAATAAAAGTGAAAACCAGCAAAACTAGGGTAGAAGCAAGCATCAAGAATGCAGATATGATAATAAGGTTTAAAAAGCTGAACATGATCAAATATTGCAAATATCTACAGCTTCTTTTCCTAAGTCACTCAAACTTAGGAGCATCAAGTGTCTTTCCAAACAAATGAAAAGGAAGTGATCAATATGAATTCTCTTGATAAACAAGATTTATTGAAACTCATTACAAAGTCCTTTTGCAACTTTTGGTTAAAAAAAAGAAAGGTCATAAAAATTATTTACCTCTCTTACATACCTTGTTAGTATGACAATTGTACGATTTTCCAATATTGTTGAGAATTAGTTTGCCTTTTGTTTGGTGCCACTTCTAATATCTCATCAAGTTCTATTGATTGATTCTAAGTAGATGGTTTATTATCCACATTGTCATGTCATTCTCCTCATTTGTGGCAATAGATTGAGCATATGCAGAAATTCTGTCGGCATTAGGTTGTAAGCTTTCTAATTTATCTTCTTATACAAGCTCTGCAAATTTTGTTCACAACTCATATCAAGTCACCATTGCGTTTCTAGCATCCAAAATAGCTAGAATAGGTATATAACTAGATTAATTTGGGTCCGGGTCGAAACCTGACCCTTTTCACGCAAAACGAGACGAATTCTCAAGATTCGAGTCTCGCAATTCGTGCCACTTTGAAACATAGTGATACTATATATCAAAGCTTGTTTCTCAACCTCACTAATTCTAAATTTGTGGTCGAAACTTCATTTCAAGGTCCGCCTTAATTGAGCTGTGTTAACAATAAGTTACAAAATATCACTTTTCAAAAAGTATTTTTTAAAATACCTACTTTTCTTTGGTAAATTGTCTCAAACCAAGTTTGGATCTCCCATAAACCAACCATTACTTCTCATTACTTCATTCACACCATTTTTCATACAAGTTATTACTACAATATCACAATCTTCCAAAAATAATTAAAAAATGCTTCAAATCTATTAGAAAATCACACAAAAATCTTCAAAAGCTTACCGGAGACGAATCGTCGAAATCAAAGGGTTGGAACATGTCGGGATGGACTAGGGAAAGGGAGATCTAGCTAGCAACGAGAAAGAGCAGCAATGAACGGGCACAAATGGGGTTAATTTCATTAGAAAATGCCAAAATTGGCATGTTATTTTCAACGCTCGAATCCGGCGTTCTGGGGCAGTGTCAGCTGCAGGGCCAGGTGTCGAAGCTTCAGTCAAACCTCCTCTTGTCGTCGGTTAGGTGCATTAGCCAGTTGGTGGTCCGATGGCCAAAGTTTTGAAGTGAAACCGGGAAAGTGTTGAGAAGGTTTGAACATGAAGGAGAAATGGAGAAGAAAAAAAGGAAGTATAGAATTATGACATGTGTAACTTGTTGGTTTAGGGTTTTAACTCTCAGACCTTGCAACTTAGTCCTTGCCCCTCATTTTCTCTCAAAAATACCCTTAAATAATTGACATAACAACCCCCCTATGTTTGCAACCTTTTGCCGCACAATTTGCAACCTTCGCCGCACAATCTTTCACACTTTAATCCAAATTTGAATTTAACCCTTAGTCCAGCCACATTCATCAAATTTTATATTCCGAAATAGAGAAATTACCATAATACCCTTAAGTGAAAAACATGGTTTTCAAAGTATAGCTGATGAAAGTTTTACACTAATCTACAAAATGTGCGATGCCACTCTATTGTGACAATCAGTCTGCTATTTGTCTAGTAGAGAATTTAATATTCCATGTATGAATTAAGTATGTGGAAGTTCATTACCATTTTCTCAAAGAGAAAGTGTTGCAAGAAGAACTAGAAATATGCCAAGTCGAGACCAAAGATCAAGCAGCAGACTTGTTTACTAAAGAGCTCAATGCTACAAGATTTCAAAAACTCAGAGAGCAGCTCAAATTGAATGAAAGGAAGAATGTGGAAGAGTCGGTGTTAAGGGGAGTGTTCAAAGAACACCACTGCCTCTATAGTCCTTTCTAGATTTTTCTAGAGCTATATATATATGTGTGTGTGTGTTTGTGTATATTAGGAAAATCATAGAAGCTTCAAGAAAGCTTCTTTAGCCTTCCTAAGTCGGCAAGAAAGCCTAGATAACTAGAAGTTTCTAGTTTATGCAAGCCGGTTAATACAACCAATTTTGTCCTGCTATAAATATGGGACCTTGGTCCCTTAGGTGAATGTGCGAGTTATGTGAGGTGTGTGAGTGTGAGCCAAGTGAGTCATTTATATATACTAGTGTGAATGAAGTACTTAGTGTACTAAAGCGAGTGAAGTGAAGTTAGTAAGTGGTGAGATGTTAGTGAGTAATTTAAAAGTGTGAATTTTTTGGATCCTTTGTTAAGAGTGTGCCTAAGTCTTGCCTGTTGTAAATCCAAGCAATACTTGGTGTAATTACTTTTTGCAATAATAAAAGTAATTACATTATTTTTACCTCGTGTTGTGATTAACAAAGTCTTTCCCCAAGCAAATTCAATACCAGAATATTATCGTAGAAATTAAGGTTCAGAAAATCATAATATAGTTTCAGTTTATAACCCAATTACCATTTTCTTTTACTCTTATCAAAATCAGCCAAACATAGCAGTTGAGATAAGCCAAAAGAAAGAAATTCTAGACAATACCATGCATGCCTCATATTGACGCTTGTAGAATTGCAGTTCATCTGATAACCCTTTCACCTCCTCCTCCAACTCTTGAGCCATCAGCCTCATTCGCAAATTCCATCAGTGCTTCCCTTTCATGATCATATAATGAGCACTCTCTTTCCCATTTGTTACACTGGCTCAAAAGATGGGCGCACTCAGATGCCAAGTTTCTGATTCTCCTCAACAAACTTCTTCAAAGCTAGAGCATTCATATTCGATTCAGCCTAAAAGCAATACACAGAACTCAGAAAAGGAACAAACAAAGTCATACATAAATCTAGAAATTGATATACATTCTAGAAAACAAAAGGTGACATTCATGCCTCAACAATGCATCTCACTAATACAAAATGGGGCTTCGTGACAACAAAATAAAGCAAACTTGCACAACAAACGCAGAAAAATCAGAAACATCAAGATATTCTCAGGGCACCTCACCGTGAAGCAAGTGAGGTAGTGGCGTAGTGGGTTGAGTGGATAAATCAGATGCAGAAACCACAACAAAGAGATATCTAATTCTAGTTAATTAAAATTTTTATTTAAGGGTTGAGTGGAGAAATCAGATGCAGAAACCACTACAAAGGGATATATAATTCTAATTAATTAAAATTCATATAAATAAACATAAAAGAGGGAAATTTAGTGAGGAACGAACCTTAGCGCGATCGATAGCTTGGTCTTTCTCCTTCATTCTGGACTGAAGGAGCAAATACCGGTCACGAAGCCGGCTTTGCACTTCTTCAGAGGCCCGAAGCTTCAACTCATGCGTATTAGTGGAGACAGGGAGGCCTAGGGTGTATTCAATCGATCCTTTGATGTAATCGTCGATTTCTTGAGGAAGATCCATTGATTCTTATCGATAACTTTTTTTTTTTTTGAAAAAAAGGAGAAAGAAAGAGATGACGAACCCTAGATTAATCCCAAATCTGTAATCTGATCAAAACCCTAGAATTCAAATTTCAAGAATCTGAAAATTACCTGTATTAACTGAAAAGAGCACCAAGCCCAAGAAGTTCGAAAAGGATACGATTCTTCGATGAGGGAGCCAATGCAGAGAACGATTTCTTGGGTGAGACTGAATTGAAACCCTAGAAATTGCGAGGCTCTGAGACGATGAAGAAGGAGAGGAGAAAAGAAGAGAAGAGAAGAGGAAATTGTGAAATTGGGGAAAATGGTTGAGGGTTGTTTATTTGGGTATACGAAATGAAATTGACATTGAAATTGAAATGGAAATGAAATGAAGTGAAAGAGGAGAGAGTAGACAATAGAGAGAGGCGTTTCCTTTTGTTTAATTAATCTGATTTCGCTTTTTGCGAATTTTGCAGTTCAACATTTCAATTTTAATTTCAATTTCAAACTCTAAATCTGCTAGCCGTTATAGCGCGCTTGTAAAGAGTCCGTGTCTATCCTCCTACGTGGCAAACCGAACCGGATTACTGTCTTAGCGGAGACGGATATTCGGATCCCTGTAATTTGCATTTTCCTCTCTTTTAACGCCAAAAATATATATATTAATTGACTAATTAGAAAACTCTTAGTTAGATGTACTTGTTCGTCATTGTTTATTTTTGTTAAAACTGAAAAAAAAAAAAATAGTGGGTTTGGAAGGAATTTTGAAAAGTACATATTGGCACTCATATTTATAAAAAAAAAAAAAAAAACTGATTATTTCTATGAAATACAAAACTACCAAAATTTGTAAGTTCTTAGGGATTAAATAGACCAATAAGCAAGTGAACGATAAAGTGCAAAATATAAGAATTTTTTAGTGGCCAGAGACCAATCCATACTAGTGAGAAAAAAGTTTGCTAATTGAAAATAGACTTGTTATTTACTTCCAATGCTAACCAAATTTTAACTATATACACGTGAGACCCACCACAAATTTATACATGGGTCTTATATTTTTGTTAATACGTGACTATTGGATTATTTTATAATTGTTACGTAAGTGTACATGCCAAATAAGTAATATAGTAATGAGTTAAGTATCGTCTCCACATGAATTGATTACCAAAATCAGTTGAAAAACCTAAATGTCAAACAAGCTAAATTAAGAATTCAGAGGAACTAACAGATGCAAATAAAAATGTAAATTCCAAACATAAAATAATACGATCTAAATAAAAGATTGTAAATCAATAAAGATATTAAGTTGGGATTATTGAATCCTTCTCGGTTGCAAATCTGGGTACAAATGCTGCAGCAATGCTTACGGCAAAATTCACTCCAGTAACCGAAAATTCCATCTATATATAATAATCTTCCAAATTTATTATGTTTTAAGTTCTTCAAACCAGATTTAACATGTTCCTATACAGATCCAGTTCTCAATACACCATTTATAGCATCGATTTTTAATGGGTTATACATGGTAACAATATATTTGTATATCATTACTTATTCAAAGATCTATTAAAGAGATACTTGAAATATACATCATTCAAGCTAGATCTAACTAAAATCAATCTTTCCAGAATAAATCTCAATTTATTTATCCTAAATATTGGTGGCCAAACAATAATAAGAAATAATCATGGAGCTCGCTTGAGTGAATAAGAGGAAATTACCACAAACACTTAAAACAACATTTAATCCTTCATTACAACCTTAGATTCATCAATATCCCAACTAAAGAAACTTAGCTCATGGTCTGAAATTTAAATAATAGCAGCTTAAAATACTCCATCGATTTCAAAATATTCAAGAAAGGAAAATAAAGAATTCAATATGAGAAGATTAAAAGAAGTAAAGAAAGTGTTAGCTGGATTATAGTGATTTTGATCCCACTACTGTTGCTAGTACTCCTCCTTCTTCGTCCTTTCTTCCTTATACTATTCTCTCTCTCTTTCGTTCTTTTTCTGTATATTTTCCTTCTCTTGAGCTGCCGCCACCAATTTTCTTCTTACAGTAAATTTCTCCTTTTATATTAGATAGATAAGGTACTCTAACACACGTGTCAGCTAAATAAAAGAGTGAGGACTAGTGTTGCTTCATTTTCTTTTAGCTGGTATTTAATATTAGCTATCAACACCAGCTGTACGTAAAAAATACCAACTGGAAAAAGAATTCTGCTGTTCAATCTTGCTCCAGCGCGTTGCTGCAGCAAAGTTACTTCTAACCTTGACTTAAGTTCAATCTTTCTTCAAAGATGCTGCCATTTAAATTCATCAGAACTCAAGTCCCGATTTCAGCATTTCTACAAAAAATTAACAAAAATAAAATAGATATTGACTAAATTAGATCTTAAATATCAGAAACACCACAGAACAAAATAAAATAAAAAAAAGCACCTAAACTAGACAATTTGTTCCTTTAAAACAACTATCCTAAGACTCAAAAATATACCAAATAACTCTATTTTTATAGAGTTATCACACCCCCAAACTTGAATTATTGCTCGTTCCCGAGTGACAAAACAAAGAAAAATGACACGGATGCAAATGACACAAAAGAGTTCTGGTTTACTGACAGTAAGAAAATCATTCTTTAGTTCTCTGTTCTACTTCTCAATCTTCATCCTTTGATCAGAATCACCCTTCCTCAAATACTAGTTTAATTCATTACAAACTTACTTTCACATGTGATTTTCCGTTAAGTGTGTGTGTGGAAACTATGGTTAGAATTCTCTGAATTACTCAAGTCATATCAAAACATGATCATTAAGCCTAATTTTCTGGTTCCAAAAGCTTATCTTGTAAATCTTTCTCCACTAATGCAAGTTAACCAAACACTTAAGACTTATAAGGTTTTAACAAACTTGTACTGCTGAGCTTAATTTGGGGATTGTCTTTATTATTACTTGTTTATTTTGTTTCTCTTTTAAATATATATATATATTTATTTTTTTTTAACATTCAGATGTCACAGTGCCTTTTTATGTGAATGCCAACATTAGTGATGTCACAGTGCCGGTTACTCAGCAAAGTCACTTTCGTTATTGTTGAGGCATACTTATATTCCAAACTATTGTTTGACGCAAAGGTACACATGGAGCTCATGTTACCCCTGGTTACTAGGCAATTCAGAATAATGGAGTATTCATTATTCATGACATTTTTTTTTTTTTAAGTTAAACTCCCCCAAACTTAAGCTCATTCTACTTTCAATGTATCATGCCTACACTAAGTCCTCCATGTTTAGTCTCCTACATTTCACTTCAAAAGATTCACAAAATCAGTTCTAGTCCTTAAGCCCTCACAATTATTCAAGATTTCTTAAGCTTTCCTAAAGGCCTCTAATCCATAGCTCTAGTGCAAAGCAAAATTGGAAATTTCATATATAAAAATAAGCTAAAATAAATATTTCCAATATTCAATTTACAGTAATTCATCTCATAAGCTAAAAATTTTAAAACAGTGAGAGTTTCATAAGATCACAATGCTGCAGCACACTAGAGCAACACAACACAACACAAACAGAAATTAACAGACAACCACACAAAACAACTGGACCGACCCACTAAACACACAAAAGAAATAAAATCAGATAAAAAGATAGACAATCAAACAAATAAACTAATACTCCCAAACTTAAAACAAATAATGTCCCCACTATGACACAAAATAAAATAAACACATAAGGAAATAAAAAGAAAAGGTAAAGAGGTGAAAACTCCCTATCACAATTACTCCGCAGCTCCATTGGACTCATCTCCATCAAATTCTATCATATCCTCATCGTCCAAGTCCGGGAGTATTGCTTCTAGAAATGCAGGGAAAATTGGAATAGATTTTGTGAAATTCTTCTGCAGAGACTTCTTTAAGGCATTGTTCTGTTCCCTTGCATAAGCCCAGTATTGTTGTTGCTGCTTATGAGATTGCTGCAGCATTGACATCAGCTAGTACTGCTGGACCTCTTGTTGACTCACTCGCTGCTCCAGGGATCTCAACTACTGAAGGATATCAACATTTGTGCTACTACCGGATACTACAACAGAACTGCTTAATGAGGGTCGATGGGTAGAATCAGCTAGTCCTTCTTAGATAATTCGGGCCACGACAATGGCATCAATTTCGCACATATTGTGCAGTTTTTCTTCATTGACCAAGTAGGGAGCATGTGCATTACGACACAGCCTGGGAACTAAAGACAAAAAAAATAGAGCCCCTGATTTCCTCACAGCACATGCCCAAATTTCCCTATGAATCATCCGACCCACGTTAATAGATTTACCAGTCAGTATAGAGTATAAGAGCAGCATACAATCGTTGGAAACTATTTTGCCATGTGTGGTGGGCAACAAATGGGATTTCAAAAAATGGTACCAGACTTTTGCAGGCGGGTTCAGTGAGCTCCGAAGGCATGTGTAAGCACCATGGGATGACACGTTCCATTCTGCCTCTACTATAGCAATCGTCTCCAGCACCATGAGCAATTCTAGTTCTGTGACATCTTCAATAAATGTAGAATGTTCATTCACCGGATCTCCCAAGCCAAAGAGAGTATTGATAGCTTCCTCGCTCCATGAAACTTGAACACCTCTGACATACACTGTGCCTTCCTCAGGATCAGTCAAGTTAGCATAGAATTCGCGGACCAATGGCACAATCGGGTCTTCAGGATGGACACAAAAGAGCTACCAATTATGTTGTATAATGATATCGGCAATGAACGATGGCTACCCTAGTGGCTCATTATTGTTCCATATGAACCCCTTCTCGGTACTCAAGGGCCGATTTTGGATATGCTCTTCAAACCTGGTTTCGGCCTCCTCCGAATCAAATTTTGCTACTTTCGAAGCCTTGTGAGCACTCTTGATCCCATTTCCTTCCAAACAGCCGAGAAGAAGATGTCAATCGGAAATGCTTACAGCGCCGTCAAATAGGAGGAGATGGGTTGATAAAGGCCGAAGTTAGGTTTCTGTCGTGGTGGATTTTGTGGTTCTAGAGTTTTTTTTAAAAAATTACCCTTTTTTTAATTTTGAACTGGACCTGTTGCTGCTACAACTCTTCAACAATGCATTTGTTGCTATAGCAATCTGTCACTTCCTAGGAATCTGCCTCTCTGGATTGTAATACTAGAAATTCTTCTTGAGCTCCCTCTTTCCCACTTGTCTCTATTGATAAACATGTTTCCCTACACAA
Source organism: Parasponia andersonii (assembly GCA_002914805.1). Classification (NCBI taxonomy): domain Eukaryota; kingdom Viridiplantae; phylum Streptophyta; class Magnoliopsida; order Rosales; family Cannabaceae; genus Trema; species Trema andersonii. The sequence goes on along the minus strand of JXTB01000305.1, from coordinate 115,020 downwards.
GAATTAACCACAATTTAAAAGTTAAGTTATACGCCTCGTTGTTCTTCTCTTCTTCTCTTTTTTTTTTTAAAGTAAAAGAAGAACATAAAAAAAAAATTATAATAGAAAGTAAAAGAAGAAAAGAATTAAAAGAAATGGAGATGAAGAATATGCAATGGGTTACCTCCCACTTAGCCCTTGGTTTAGAGTCGTCAGCCCGACTGCTTGCTTATTCATGGCTCTTGCAGAGTGATTGAGGTCTTCCCTCTATCAAACTCAGCTCTCAAATAATGCTTCAACATCTGGCCATTGACCTTGAATTGGTGACTTGAGTTTTTCTCCAGCAAATCAACAACACCATATGGGTAGACTTTAGCAACTTTGAATGGACCTGACCATCTGGACTTCAATTTACCAGGAAACAGCTTCAATATGGAGTTAAACAACAATACTTGCTGTTCAGGTTCAAAGTTCGTTTGTTGGATCTTTCTGTCATGCCATTTTTTTGTTTTATACTTGTATAACTTGGCATTCTCATTAGCACACATCTGAAATTCTTCTAGCTCATTTAGCTACAGTAACCGTGTTTCTCCAGTAGCTTGAAGGTCCATGTTTAGCTTCTTCATCGCCCAATAGGCTCGGTACTCTAACTTCATCGACAAGTGGCATGCTTTTTCAAAGATCAACCTATATGGTGACATCCCCAAGGGTGTTTTAAAAGCTGTTCTGTAGGCCCAAAGAGCATCATCATGCCTTGCTGATCAATCTTTCTTAGTGGGATTTACAACCTTCTCCAAAATTCTTTTGATCTCTCTATTTGAAATTTCTGCTTGGCTACTTATCTGCTGATGGTATGTTGTAGCTATCTTGTGCCTCACCCCATATTTGGCCAAAAGATTCTCAAACTGCTTGCTACCAAAGTGTGTTCCTTCATCACTAATGATGGCTCTTGGAGTGCCATAATATGTAAAAATATTCTTATGCAAGAACTTCACCACTACCTTGGAATCATTTATGGGGAATGCCGAAGCTTCCACCCATTTAGACACATAGTCTACAGCTACCAAGATATAAAGATTCCCAAAAGATGGAAAAAATAGTCCCATGAAATCTATACCCCAAACATCAAATAACTCAACTTCCAAAATATTGTTTAAGGGCACTTCATGTCTTTGCGAGATGTTCCCAGTTCTTTGGCACCTATCACAAGTCTTGACAAAATTCATGAGCATTCTTGAAGATGGTTGGCCAATAATAACCTAATTGCAAGACCTTAGCAGCTGTTGTAAAACCTCCAAAATGTCCTCTATATAGAGATGAATGGCAATGGTGTAGGATGCTATGAATCTCTTCATTAGGAACACACCTACGCAAAATCTGATCTGCACATTGCTTGTAAAGGTAAGGTTCATCCCAATAGTAAGCTTTTATATCATGGAAAAATTTCTTTCACTACTGGTTGTTCATCTCAGGTGGAAGTAATCTACTAACTAAATAATTAGCAAAGCCTGCATACCATGAAGTAGTCACCTATTGTATAACTAAAAGCTGTTTATCTGGGAATGTCTCTCGAATAGGCTTTTTAATCTCCTTTGCATCTCCTGCTTCTATTCTTGATAAGTGATTTGCAACTTGATTCTCAGAACACTTCCTATCTTTATCTCCAAATCAAACTCTTGCAATAATAGTATCCATCTGATCAATCTCGGTTTGGCATCCTTCTTTGCAATGAGATACTTGATTACTGAGTGATCTGTATAAACAGTGACCTTTGTTCTCACAAGATAGGATCTGAATTTATCAAAGGTGAAAACAACAGCTAGGAGCTCCTTCTCGGTAGTGGTGTAGTTCAATTGAGCATCAGATAAAGTCCTACTACTATAGTAAATAGAATGGAATACCTTCTCTTTTCTTTGTCCCAATATAGCTCCAACTGCATGATCACTTATATCACACATCAGCTCAAATGGTAAAGACAAATTCGGAGCTACTATAATTAGGGTAGAAACAAGTCTTCGCTTCAGCTCCAAGAATGCTTGCATACACTCTTCATTGAATTCAAAAGATCTATTTTGCTCCAACAAAGTACATAGTGGCTTGGAAATTTTTGAAAAATCCTTTATGAATCTTCTGTAAAACCTACGTGTCCCAAGAAACTCCTAATGCCCTTGACTGATGTTAGTGGTGGCAACTTCTCAATAACTTCAATTTTTGCCTTGTCCACTTTAATGCAGTACTTGGAAACTCTATGATCCAATACAATACCTTCTTGCACCATAAAGTGGCATTTTTCCCAATTTAGGACCAGGTTAGTTTCTTCGCATCATTCCAACAACTTTTCTAAATTCAGCAAGTAATCTTCATAGGATTCCCAAATACAAAAATGTCATCCATGAAAACTTCAAGGGTCTTTTCAACCATATCGCTGAAAATAGACATCATACATCGCTGGAAAGTTGCTAGAGCATTATAGAGACCGAATGGCATTTTTCTGAAGGCAAAAGTTCCACAGGGGCAGGTGAAAGTTATCTTCTCCTGATTCTCTGGTGCTATAACATTTTGGTTGTAACCTGAGTATCCATTCAAGAAATAGTAATACTCCTTACTAGTAAGTCTGTCGAGCATTTGGTTAATGAACGGTAGTAGGAAATGATCTTTTCTTATAGCCTTATTGAGCTTCCTATAGTCCATGCACACTTTCCAGCCAGCTACTGTTTTTGTGGGAATTAATTCATTATTGTCATTAGCCATAACTGTCACACCTCCCTTTTTAGGCACACACTGAACTGGGCTGACCCAAGAACTGTCTGAAATTGGGTAAATTATCCCTGCATCCAGCCACTTGATCACCTATTTCTTCACAACTTCCTTCATAATTGGGTTCAGTTGATGCAAATCTAGGCACGGTTACAAAAGAGCCAATTCAAGTTCCTATTGGTCCAGTTACAAGAGCACATGCAAAAAAATTCCAAAATGCGTTAAGTGAACTGATTCAAGGGATTTGGGTTCAGGCATGCACGTGGAGGCCCATTGATGGAGATGAACAAATTTCTAAGGCCTTAATAAGCTTGATTTAAGTTCAAGAAAGTCCATAGGCACATATGAAAGGGAAATCTGATATGTAAAGACTTGAACGCCAAGTCAAAGCTTACTTTCCTATTTTAGTTATCAGTTTCCCAAAACGATTTATTTGCTTGTTTTCTTTTCTTTAGTGGTGTGTAATAGGCTGAAAATTAAGAGATTAAAATCAGATTGCCTACCATGTAATTAGGGACGAATTTAGGTTAGCTATTAGG
>JXTB01000305.1:85688-111680 GCA_002914805.1 Parasponia andersonii | reverse complement strand
ACACCTAAGGCAACTTACCCAAAATCAGAAAAGGAAAGTAGGAAAATAACCCTAATAGCTAACCTAAATTCGTCCCTAATTACATGGTAGGTAATCTGATTTTATTCCCTTAATTTTTAGCCTATTATATACCACTAAAGAAAAGGAAACAAGCAAATAAATTGTTTTGGGAAATTGATAACTAAAATAGGAAAATAAGCTATGACTTGTCATTCAAGTCTTTATATATCAGATTTCCCTTTCATATGTGCCTGTGGACTTTCTTAAACTTGAATCAAGCTTATTAAGGCCTTAGAAATTTGTTCATCTCCATCAATGGGCCTCCACGTGCATGCCTGAACTTAAATCCCTTGAATCAGTCCACTTAACACATTTTGGAATTTTTTTGCACGTGCTCTTGTAACTGGACTAATGGGAACTTGAATTGGCTCCTTTGCAATCATGCATGGATTTGCATCATCAGTCTTCACTGTTGTTGCACAGAATTGCTGAAACAATCTTCCAGTAGAATCTTATGCATACAAAGGGCTGATTCCCTTGATATCGACAATGGTCCACCCTATGGCCATCTTAAACCTTTGAAGTGCTGCAAGTAATTGCTACTCTTGCCCCAAACTCAAAACTGAAGAAATAATTACCGGTAACGTGTTTGAGTCACCCAAATATGCATACTTCAAGTGAGGGGGCAATGGTTTCAACTCCACAACTGGGGATTCTTCAACTAATGGTTTAGAAGGCTTGAAATCCCCCTCCAATAATTTAAGAGATTCAAATTGCTTTCCCGGTCTAGCAAGTGAATGCTTTGTGTCCACCCATGGTACATAGCCCTCTTCTTCAATTTCTTCATCAAAATCGGCCTTGGTGGATACTGAAATCAGGTTGTTATCATAAGTTTCCTGGAATTGCTTCATCACAAGTTAATCTAACACATTGATCGCTGAACACTCCTCTATTTCATCCAAAAATAGCATAGTCTTGAACACATTGAAAGTGACCTACTCATCATCAACTCGCATAGTGAGTTCTCCTTTTTGCACATCAATCAATGTCATTCCAGTAGCAAGAAATGGCCTGCCTAAGATTATAGGCACCTCCTTGTCAGCCTCATAATCCAACATAATAAAATCTACAGGGAATATGAACTTGTCCACCCGAACTAAAACATCTTTAACTTTTCTTTCAGGGTGAGCAAAAAATCTACCTGCAAGCTGAAGAGTAACTGTAATTGGTCTTGCTTCTTCAATTCCCAACTTTCTGAAAACTGACATGGGCATCAAGTTTATGCTTGCTCCTAGATCACACAAGGCTTTTCCACAATAGGTGTCACCAATAGAACATGATATTGTAAAGCTTCCAAAGTCTTGAAGTTTAGGAGGGATTTTACTGTGCAAGATGGAGCTGCACTCTTTGGTCAGTGCCACTGTTTCAAAATCTCCCAATCTTCTTTTCTTGGAGAGGATGTCCTTCATGAATTTGACATACTTTGGCATCTGTTCTAAAGCTTCCAGGAGTGGTATATTGGTATGCAGCTGCTTCAAAACCTGTAAAAATTTGTTGAATTGCTTGTCTTGCTGCTGCGTGTGGAATCATTGAGGAAAAAGTGGCAGTGGTCTGTTATTCTGCTTTTCTAGGCAATCTTGCTGCAGCAGATTTTTCTTTTTCAGCAGTTTACTCTGTTACATACTCTATCTTCCTTATCCTTTACTCCTTGGATTGAAAAGAGCTCTCTTGATTGTTTAGGCCTTAGCTCAGGCCCTTTCAGTACTTTCCTACTCCTTAATGAGATCACTTTGCAATGATCTTTACTCTCACACCTTGGATTTTCTGTATCACTTGGCAAAGAACCTTAGGGCCTGCTATTCAAGGCATTAGCTAACTGCCTCATTTGATTCTCCAAGTTTCTGAGTGAGGTTGCTTGGCTTTGAATCATTGCGGACTGATTCTGAATTATACTATCATTTTTCACCATCTACTCCTTCAATAAAGCTTCCATAGAGCTGGATTGCTCTAGATGATGTTGTTTCTGATCTGGGAGTATTGAGTTCAACCAAGCTCTCGCTTTATCTCGTAAAGAGTATGGGAATAGTTTCAGCCTTAAAGCTTCATCCGTGATTCCTTGCAACTTGAATGAATTACACACTTCTATGAACAACTAGAGGTGAAGATGTGGATCCTCTATTGGTACCCCACTGAATTGCCCCACAGTTTGGAGCATTTGAAACATCACCGACTTCAATTCAAACTGAGGTGCTTGAATTTCGGGCCTAACAATGCCAGGATAAAGTCCATTGAGAATAGGAATAGCATACTCTTTCATTGCTCTATCCCTGTCATCTATCATTGCTACAGCATTATTAGCATCAGCAACTTTAGCCATTTCTTCTACACCAGCTAAACCTTGTTGTTGCTCCCTTCTCCTTGCTCGAAATGTTCTTTCAATCTCAGGATCTAAAGGCACCAACTCTTATTCTTGCTGATTATTCATATAAAGAGTATAAGCTCCTGCAAGCACAACCACTCAAACAAATAAGGAAAAAAAAAACAAAGGCAAGAAAAACAAATTAGTTTTTCTAAATAACTTTAGTTCTCTCAATTCTGGGCAACAGCACCAAAAACTTGTTGGATTATTTTATAATTGCTATGCAAGTGCATGTGCCAAACAAGTAATATAGTAATGAGTTAAGTATTATCTCCACATGAATTGATTACCAAAATCAGTTGAAAAACCTAAATGTCAAACAAGCTAAATTAAGAATTCAGAGGAACTAACAGATACAAATAAAAATTTAAATTCCAAACATAAAACAATACGATCTAAATAAAAGATTATAAATCAATAGAGATATTAAGCTGGGATTATTGAATCCTCCTCAATTGCAAATTTGGGTACAAATGCTGCAGCAATGCTTATGGTAAAATTCACTTCAGTAACCGAAAATTCCATCTATACATAATAATTTTCTAAATTTATTATGTTTTAAGTTCTTCAAACTAGATTTAACATATTCCTATGCAAATCCAGTTCTCAATACACTATTTATAGCATCGATTTTCAATGGGTTATATATAGTAATAATATATTCGTATATCGTTACTAATTCAAAGATCTACTAAAAAGATACTTGAAACATACATCATTCAAGCTAGATCTAACTAAAATCAACCTTTCCAGAATTAATCCCAGTTTATTTATCCTAAATATTGGTGGCCAAACAATAATAGAAAATAATAATGGAGCTCGCTTGAGTGAACAAGAGGAAATTACTATAAACACTTAAAACAACATTTAATCCTTCATTACAACCTTAGATTCATCAATATCCCAGCTAAAGAAACTTAGCTCATGGTCTGAAATTTAAACAACAGCAGCTTAAAATACTCCATCGATTTCAGAACATTCAAGAAAGGAAAATAAAGAATTCAATATGAGAAGATTAAAAGAAGTAAAGAAAGTGCTAACTAGATGATAGTGATTTTGATCCCACTACTATTGCTAGTAATCCTCCTCCTTTTTTGTCCTTTCTTCCTTGTACTATTCCCTCTCTCTTTCGTTCCTTTTCTATATATTTCCCTTCTCTTTAGCTACCGCCACTCCTTTTCTTCTTATAGTACATTTCTCCTTTTATATTAGGTAGATGAGGTACCCTAATATATGTGTCAACCAAATAAAGGAGTGAAGACCACTGTTACTTCATTTTTTTTAGCTAGTATTGAATATTAGTTGTCAGCACCAGCTATACGTGAAAAATACCAGCTGGAAAAAGAATTCTGCTATTCAATATTGCTCCGGTGCGTTGCTGTAGTAAAGTTACTTCCAGCCTTGACTTAAGTTCAGCCTTCCTTCAAAGATGCTACCATTTAAATTCATCAGAACTCAAGTCCCGATTTCAGCATTTCTACTAAAAATTAACAGAAATAAAATAGATATTGACTAAATTAGATCTTAAACATCAGAAACACCACAGACCAGAATAAAATAAAGAAAAGTACCTAAACTAGACAATTTGTTCCCTTAAAATAACTATCCTAAGACTCAAAAATATACCAAATAACTCTATTTTATAGAGTTATCAGTGACACATACCTTTATTAGTTTTCAAATGAAAATCACTTATTTTATAGGCAATTGATAATGTTACAACTTAAAGGCAAATCAATACTCTGTCTGGAAGTATCCTTTAAAATATTAATATTTACATTTCTCAACCCATTGGATATAAAAAGATGACAATTTAAATGCCACAAGTTTACTTGTCAATTATAGTGCTATGCCATATTATATAATTATAAATAAAGATAATGTTATAAAATGAACTGGTATTTTTTTGAAGGAAAATACTTTCATTAATAATAAAAGGATAAGACAATACCAATAAAGGGATTTTTAATTACAAAGCAGACAACCATAAAAAACTAATAAAAGTCTCTGGAGGAAAATTGTACATTATGATCTTGACGAAATCGACCCATAAGGAGGAGATTTATACAGATCGTCATTAGTATGTACTTCGATAGAACTCTACACCTTAACAGTTGGCTTGTTGTGATCTATCGTGTATAAGGTGATATTTGCCCCTCTTGTGGCTCTTTGATAAGAAACAAGAGACATCAACAACGAATGCTGAAGGGTAGATTTTCATTTTAATTTTTATTTAGTGATTAATATTTTTGCGAGCAATATTTGAATACAAATTTCAAGATGACAAATTTACCAACTTTGGAGGAAGCAAAATCACAACTATCAAGAGGATTTCCAAAGCTCAACCTAAAGAGGAAAATACACCAAATTCATTTTATTCTTTCAACTTTTCTCTATATTTATATTTTTGTATCTCTTGTTTTGGTTAGAATGAAATAGATTTATTCTTAATATTTATTATGAGCTAAATATATATATATATATATATATATATATATATATATATTTGTCTAAGTTTATAAAGCGCACCAACCTTGTAACTTGTATTTGCTAGCCTCTCTTTTTAATATCTAATTGTCCATTTTAATTATTTGCACTATTTTGTGCTTAATGCTATTAATTACTTGATCTCTAATTAGTTGATTTTTGAAAAGCCATAATGAAATTGGGAAATTAATTTATATACTTAGCCTTTAAAAAAGTGATATGCATCTTAGAGTATGCTTGCTTTCTATGTGTAGTCATTGAGAAGCATTTGTACTTTACTAAAAAAAAGTATTTGTAATTAATGATTCCTTTTTAAATTCTACTCTTCATTGGATTAAATCAGATTAGGTCAGAGAAAAATGTCTACTTGATGATGGAAGAAGTTTGTAGTTAATTTAGTACAATTGCTAACAATTGGTTAGTTAAATTAATTAGATTGAGAGAGAGGTAAAACAAGACATGTGAAGGGTTGGGTAAACTAATAAACCTAGGCATTTCTTTTCATGATTTCTTTTGTTTAAGTTGCATTTTATCTTAGTTTCTTTTGCACTTTTATTTATTTTATTTTATTTTGAGAAAATTTGGAGAAAAAGACTATTTCAAATTGAAATTTGCAAAAAAGCCTCCTTTAAAAACTATTGAATTAAATAGTCCAAAATAAGTGAAGGAGAGTAGAGAATTACTTAAAAGCTCTTAAATTTAAATATGAAATTAAAAAACAAAATAAGAAAAGAAGAAGATAGAGATAGAACTGAAATACATAGTACGCCACCCTTCTCTGACCTTCCCTCTCATTCTCCGTTTGCAACTCTTGTTTTTCATCTTTGCAACCCTCATTTACCAACTAGTGTGTACCAATTCCCAACCTCCAAGTCCATGAAACCATTCTCGATCCTATTCAACTTCTCTATCTCTTGTTCCTTAAAACTCCGTAATCTCGAATCTCCATGAACTCACTGGTCATAGAGCCCGAATCTTTTATCCCCACTCATCATTCCCATGTACCTCGTGAACCCACCACTTACCGTGAAAGTCCATTTTTAAAAAACCACTTTATACTATGTGCAAGGTAGACAAAAGTTTTGTGCTCTTAAAGTGTTTGATAGAAGTCCTAAATGACTCATTGGCTTATAATGACTTTTTAAAAGAAATTATTCACACCATATATCTAATGGTTAATATACAACTACGCTTCAGGAGTATTACTTATTCACTTAAGATAATCCCAAAGTTGTAGTTTGCCTAAAGCAATTGCTACATTGCTTAGAGCTAACAATATGACATGGTTCTTTTATTGCTTTTGATTCTTTTTTTTGGTTGGTATTGTCTAATATTTCATTGTTTCTTCTGAATTAGTTTCAAAATTATTCTAAAGAAAAATGTTAAGTGTAAGTAATTGTTTGAGCTTGTGGTTTAAGTAAATTTAAATGATAATTATGATTATATTGGGACAAGATTAGGTTGTTCAAATCTACAAGCAATAGACAATTTTTATTTTGTTAGTAAATAACTTTTGCTAGACTAGTACTTTTGTTGCTGAAAGAAGCTTATATTTTGTTTGAAAATTTCTTGAAGATGGCTTGTATAAGGCATTGAACATAACATGCATTATAGCAGCAAAAATATTTATTTGCTAGACATATTTGGCTATAAAATAATTTTTATTGGACTAAGTTATTTTTTTATTGAAGAAAATATATATTTATTTTAATACCTACTGAGGTTGACATTATTATAATGCTCGTATTTATTTTTAGTTATATATTATAAGCAAATTTCATAACATCTTCGTGAAAACAAGCTGATCCATAACTCTCTACTAAGCTCAGTCCTACTATTGAGTATCGTTATCGAATTCATATTTTTATATTTGCAACTTTTGTCTTCTGATATTCTGAAACTAAGACTGATTTCACACGAAGTCGACCATATTTAAGGTTGTGTGTTAGTTTTTAGTAAGATGCAAGTGCGAAGGAATATAAAAAAAATTTTGAGTCCGAAAGATTTAAAGGCATTTAAAGAGTCATGTTTAGTCACTTTCTATAATTGCTGAAATTTGTTTAAATAAGTAGACAATTGATACACTATTTTATTATAAGGCATGCAAGATGTGAGAAAACAAAAGTGATATGGTTCAATGTTGGTGACCAACCCACTAGATTTGATTTGCATGATTTTGCGTTATTTAGCAGACTTAATTACAGAACCTCTTTTAGTAGTCGTGAAGTTGATATTAAATATAACAAGTGGTTTAGTAGGCAACAATGTTTATTTGTCGGATTGAGTACCTTTCTATTAAGGGAATTTTCATACTGAGATTGAAAAATTTGTTGTTCGACAAGGGTGTATGGTTTATTGACAATCTAGTTGAGCGCTTCAAAGAGGGTGTTGAAAAACCAGACAAACTTGTTAAGTAACCTTTATAAAATCAAGAAATTTGCACGACAAGGGTATTTGATTACTCGACAACCCGGTTAAGTGCTCTAGATAATTTTTTCAGTAACTAGAAATCTTTATCGGGTAACTTTTGTAGGTTCAAAAAATTAGCTCGATAAGATGTCTAGTTACCTAACACAATATGAACACTCCGGACATGGTGTGGAATATCTAAACAAACTTGTCAAGTAACTTTTCAAGAATCGGAAAAATAGCTCGACGAGAGTTTCTAATTACTCGATGACCCTGTTAAGTGCTCTCGACAAGTATTGAGTAACTAGACACTTTATTGAGTAACCTTTGTAGGCTTGGGAAATTAGCTCAACAAAGGTATCTAGTTACCCAACACCATGTTGAGTGCTCTAGACAATGTATTAGGTAACCAGACACCATTGTTTAATCATTCGAAAATATAGTCATTTAAGTCTTATTTTCTTTTAAAATGTAAATTATTGACTTTTATTGATATATCATTATGACAAAAACTATGTTATGTATGTCTTATTTCTCATATTTAAAAAGTAATTTTAAGATTAAAATATTTAATTTAAAGCTCCCTTGAAATATACCTTATCGATATTTATGTTCAAAAAATCTCTTAGATAGTTTCTTAAGATATGATAGTAGCTCCATAACAATATAGAAACTATTTAAGTAGCTCTATAATAATATAGAAACAATTTTCTCTGTCTTCTTTCTAATAATAGTAATGAGTAAAAAAAAAAAGAGTTTAAGACTAGAGTGATTGGTTTATTTTCTTTAAAATGTAAATTATTGACTTTTATTTTCAAAAATTGTCCTATTTTGTACTATAAAGCATATGATAATACCTCATTATGAACTCAAAACATACAATTTATGTCTTCTTTCTATAAGAACAATAATAAGTCACTTATTTCAGAAAAAAAATTTAACATTAAAATGATTAGTTTAAAATTCTCTTAAAATGTTAGTTATTGACTTTTACTCTAAAAAAATAAAATAAAATCTTGATGTGCCATAAGGTACGATATATATATCCATAATATATATGCCTTTTTTATTATAAAGACAATAATAAGTCACTTATTTCTAAATAGCAAAGTTTAAGATCAGAAAGATTAATTTAAAATTCTCTCGATAATATGAATTATTGATTTTATTTTCAATTTGTCATACTTAGTGCTGTAAAGCATAAGAGTACCCCTTATAAATACAAACCACTTTATTTGTATTTTTTTTTTCCTATAAGAATAATGACTAAACACTTGCTTTCAAAAAAATAAAAAAACACTTACTTTCAAAAAAATAAAATTAAAGATTAGAATGATTAGTTTATAATTCTTATAAATGCGAATAGTTGACTTTTACTATAAAAAAAATTCATATTTCGTACTATAAGGTATAATAGTACCTCCTTATGAGCATAAACCGTGTTATATATATATTCTTCCTAACAAGAACAATAACATGTCACTTATTATAAAAAAATCAAAGTCTATAATTAGAACAATTAGTCTACAATTCTCTTTAAAATATAAATCATGAGCTTATATATATATATATATATATATATATATTCAAAATAAAGTCCTATTATTTATGTCTTATTTCTCATAAGAATAATAACTAGCACTTACTTTTAAAAAACAAAATTTAAGATTAGAATGAATATTAGTTTAAAATCCAATATGAAATGTAAACTATCGAATTGTATGTTTAAAAAACCATCTTACCAAAATTATTATAAAGCATGATAATACCTCTTTATAAATACAAATCATTTTATTTCTTATAAGAACAATATCAAGTAAAATTTTTTTTTTTAAAAAAAAAAAGAAAATTTAAAATTAGAATAATTAGTTTAAAATTCTCTTAAATATGTAAATTATTTTGTTAAAAATGTCATTCTCAGTGCTATAGAATATGATAGTATCTCCATATAGAGACAATCCTTACTATATATATCTTTTCTTATAAGTACAAAACTAGATAATTATTTTTTAAAAACAAAGTTAACATTAGAATGATTAGTTTAAATTCTTTATAAGAACATAATTATTTTTGAAATGCCACCCATTTAATCTCAAGATTACTACTCGACAAGTGTGTATGGTTATCCTGTTGAGTACTCTAAATAAGGTGTTAGGTTAGCAGACACTTTTGTCAAGTAATATTTGTAGGCTCAAGATTACTGCTAAACAAGTACGTGTGGTTACCTGATAAATCTTTTAAGTGCTACAAATAGAGAGTTGAGTAGTTAGACATTCTTATTAAGTAACTCTAGACGTGGTGTCGAGTGACTATTTTAGGTTCGAAAAATTAGCTCGACAAGAGTATTTGGTATCTAACAACATTGTTACGCATCCAGACTAAGTGTCTGGTTATTGTTTAGTAATCCTATAGATGTTTCTTAATCTAATATAATATAATATAATAATAAAACAGTAGATTTCACATTATATTTATATAAAATGAAAGTGTGACATTACACATTAAGTAGATTTCACCTTCTTCGATATTATTATTGTTGTCATCCTCATCATCATTATCATCAACTTCATGATGATCATGGTGATGATCATTATTTCATGAAAGTTCAAATCATTTTTTAAAAAATTGCAAAACAAGTATATATGTGGAGTGGCTCGATACCTTGTCAAGTATGCTCAAGTACACCTTTTCAAGTATGCTAAACTAATTATAATCACATTCTAGAAATTGGCTCAATACCCAGTTGAGTTGCACGACACCCTTAATGATCCTACTCGACACCATATTAAGCTTCTTGTCCAATTATCTAATATCTACGCTGATCATAGTCTTTTGCCTAAACTTGCTCAAATTTCAACTCTAGTTTGCAGATTTAGGTTTTTAAATACTCTACAAACTTTTTTTTAATTCATATACTTTAATTTCAACTAAAAGAACTATTAATTTTGCATATAATAAATCAAATCAAAATAAAATTGTGGTTTTGTTCTTAGTTGATGTAAACAAAAAATAGGATGAACTTTTAAGGTAGAGAAAAGAGGAATAAGCTGTGTGCGGCTGTATGTGAGAGACTGACCAAGCTTGTTATCAGCGTGCAAATTTCTTGAATAGTGAAGGGGGACCAAGAAGAAGGAAAAGGAAAGAGAAAAATAGAAAGAATGAGAAGGAAGAGAAAGAGGAGAAGAAGAGGGAAAAATGGAGAAATAATTATCTCAAGCCTAATGATATTTTTGTTTGCACAATAAAGTTAATAGTTAAAAGGCTCATTCATCAAAGACTTAAAAAAATTAGGCCTTTATGTAAATATGTAGTTCTAAATAGATTTTTTTTCAAATCACCCTAAAAAAATTTGTTTTACTTACGTTTATTTGAATAAGTTTAGGATTGATACAATTTTAGCATTCAACATAGGATTAGTAACCAATTCTCATGGGTTTGACACTCTTAATCCCTTTATCTATATTACTTGTAACTATGTGTATTTCCATAGGTATATGTGAGTAATTGTTTGCTTAATTTTAAACTTACATATACTTGACACAAGTTTTTAGCATCATTACCAAAGATTGACTTACTAGTTCTTGGTAATATTAATACTAATCAATTCTAATTTTACTTCAAATTTTTATTTTTATTTTAGGTACTTTTATTATGGCTTATCATGATTTCTATGGAAGTGGTAACATAAGGAGTATCCTAATTTATCTTGTTACAACAATCAAGACCCGTCATTTTATTTGCACAATAAGCCTATATTTCCAACGATATTTCCTCATCAAGCATATATTCAAGAGAAAAAGCCATCTTTAGAGGATTTGATGGTACAATACATTACTAAAAATAAAGTTATCCTCCAAGAGTAAGATGCCTAAATTTAGAATCTTAAAAATCAAATAGGCTATATTGTTTATGCTCTCAACAACCATCCCGAAGGCAATTTTTCAAGCAACACTAACATAACTCTAGAGGAGTAATTCAATACCACTACAATTTGTAGTGAAACATGATATAAGGAGTTAGTTTATTGAACTTCATGAAGAAAAGGGAGAAAGGCAAGAAACTTCTAAAGAGAGAGATGTGGAATAAGTTGAGGAAATCAACATGAGTTCCAATGGAGGAAGTTTAACTCCAAAGTCACCTTTTGGAAGAGAGCTAAAATTTGAGGACAATGGAGAGGAATTTCCTAGTCCACTGCTACCCAAGTGACAAGTTTCAAATAGGGGACCTGTGGGACCCGTTCCTAAATCATATACCACGTGGACGATTAAGCAGCAGAATAGGTCATAAATAGGGTACACCGTCTGACACGTGTCCAGAGTGACTAATTGAAGGCCACGCGAGTCGCACGTAGTACCACATAAGCCCTTGGGCTGTCTGAGGCTAGGACCGAGCCCATCCCAGACCCTGGATGGACTCGGCCCAGTCCGATTCTTATCTCGATAGCTAGAGGTCAAGAGTCCCAAAGGTCTTCCACCAGAGTACAATAGAAAGCAGCTCACAGCTCCAGACCCAGACAAAGCATTTAATACGATCTTGAGTAGGTGTGCGCATGGGACAAACCATCCTGACAGAATGGCAGTTTGTCCAAATCTCGCCCCTGACAGACTTAAGCCATAGGGGACGGTGGAAACTAGGCTACGATGATGCAGGGAGAATCACGGTAATCTCGGCCCGTGCTCTCTAGAGTAAGTCCTGATGAAAAAAGGTACTCGGTCCTGGGATTAAGAACCATGAAGTTCACAATTTTAGAACTATATATATGAGCCATGCGTCCCCAAAAGAGAGGCATGTACGCATACAAAAAGAAATATTTAAAAGATATACTCATACAAAGAAAAACAAAATCTTTGCTACCCTGAATTAAAGATAAACAACTGACTTAAGCATCGGAGAGTCTTTGCAGGTGGTCTCTCCCTCCTCTTCGATCCTGCCTGAAGTCAAAATCTCTTTGAGATAGCAAGGACACGTGGACAGTTGGAGGATACAACATCAACAGTTCAGAGACACGTAGATAGCTGGTGAAAACCGTTCCAACAGGACCAATAACATCTCATCCTTATTGTTCCATCCCTTATAAATTTGGCAAAGAGGTGTCGCCCTCTAAAACTCGAAGCCTAAAAGAACATATCTATGCATTTATATAGTCTATTGATGATATTAAGGGAAAGCATCAATACTTTCAAATTGTCGATGACCCCAAACAAGAAGTAAAGCTGATGACTCTAAATCAAGTACTTCTTAAGAGACAACTCAAGTGTTTCATTTTCTTTTTGGTATTTAGAATAATCCGATAGACCTTGTGCAACTTCAAGAATCTAAAGAACATTTAATTGACTTTATTTTCATACCAATTTTTTGAAGTTGTACACGGAAGTATTAGAAAAAAAAATGGAACACATAAAGACAAGTTTACACCATCCTTCCAAAAAAAATGTACACCAAAAGAAATCCAATAATTGCCAAGTCACCAACGTACGAAGTGTATATATATCGGTAAAGTCACGATCACGTAGTGAGAAATTATGAGATCCCTCTTCTACCGCACAAGTGGTCGAACATTGTAACTATAAGGTCGTTACTTTATTAATTAACATGCCCAATATGGCTATGGCTATGTGTCTTTCTACGTAGACACACAATTATACAAAGTACTGCTTCGCATGCATGGAATCTTAGACCAAAGTGAAAGAAATATTTTGACCTAACTATTAGCACGTCTTTTCTTTCCTTTTTAATTAATTCCTGGAAATTCTTTGACGAGGACTACTGAATATTGTTCACACATTCAAACTAGCTTAATTAATCGACAATCACAATTCTAGAAATCAATTTCTCACTGTCCTTGATCGTAGGAGAGGAAAAAAAATTAAAATTTTCATAAAAAGAAAAGTTCTAGACTCTAATTATAGCTATATATTATATATAGGGGTCGACTTCAACTTTATTTGAATATTTACAATATAATTGTAAAATTCATTTTCTTGTAATTAGTGATAATTTTCATGACCGACCGATCCAATTGATGGGAGGATAGAATGATAATTTAGCTAATTAAATCTCCTTTCGTTACTTTAAAAAAAAAATGAGGTGCTTGAATTCTTAGTCAAGAAACTTTATTTTCAAATTGATCGTTCTACGACAGTGAGACTAATAACCATGTCCCAAAGTTTACTGAGGAACGTCACCATGGAACAAATAAACCTCTCTCATCAGGTCTATTCTGGAACTGAACCTTTTTCTCCTATAGCCTTTCTTCAAGGTTAAAAAGAACTAAAGAAGTTAGTGACACTATCTCAGAAAACATTAGTTCTATCTAATAATTAAACAATCCGGATGGACTATAAAGATAATTAATTGGATTTGTGAGTTAGCTTCGGCGATGGCCATGGACCATATATTGATTCTTAAATACTTTTTATCCCTAATAAAAATAGTTCAAAAGATGAGCTAGAGTCTAGCAGCTAGGGGATTGTTTGGTAACCACTTATTTAAACAGTTTATTTTTTTGTTTTTTTAATCAAAAAAGTGGAAAGTAGGAAACACTTTTTAAAGTATATTTGGTAAAATTACTTTTGTTTTTTGTTTTTTTTTAATTTGACAACAAAATTTTAAAAATAAAAATTTCTTACTTTCAAAATTTTTTTAAATAATTTTGTACGAATGCTAGTAGCAAAGTTCAAACATATCTAGACTCATATCACAATTTCTCTTAATGTTTTTTCTCTTATAATTATTTCTCTTGTCATTATCTCTCTAACCTCATGTAAAAGTGGTATTTTTCTAAATATTTTTAAAAATTATATTTTTCAAAATAAAATTTTTAAAGTAGTATTTTTCAAAATATAATTGTAAAATTTGGTAATTTTTTAAAAATTTTCCAAAATATTTAGAAAAATATCACTATTAAAACTTTTATTTTGAAAAATAACACTTATAAAATTTATTTAGATAAATACTATTTTTTCTCTCTCCTATTTTTTCTTTCCTTTTTCTTTTATTACTTTCTCTTTTATTTTCACTTTCAAAAGTAAAAAGTGCTAGTTACCAAATATGTATTTTTTTTTATTTTAGAAAATAAAAAATACAACATTGGTACCAAACACACTTTTATTTTTGCAATGCAAAAAATAAAATAAGAAAAGTACTTTCATTTTTGTGTTTAAAAAAACAAAAAATAAAAATATTACTAAACAGCACCTACATTGAAGCATAATTTCGAGGCGACATGTTATAATCGCCAATTACCATATCTTATCGCAAATTGTCATTGTTGATGGAGGTTTTATCAACAATAAATTTATGAATAATTAAGAGATGTGGCTTATGTAAATTGAAGTAAGTAATCAAAGCAAATAAGGAGAGAGAGATTTATAGTGGTTCAGCCCCGAAAAAGATGAGCCTACGTCCACTGTTTTCTCACTATAATGATGAATATTCAAGGTTACAATACTCAAAAGCTATTGAAGAATGCTAAAGAGTTTAGACCACCCAAAGTTTGGAATACCCTAGGCGTGTATTTGCTCTGACTTCTATTCTCTGTAACTTGTTTCTGCCCAGAATTTGTGATGATCCCTTCGGAACATAGAGCCCCCCTTTATATAGATTGTAGTGACCTTATCCCCCTAGGTTCCTTATGTCTCTAGGATCCTAATGGAATAAACGGGTAACTATACAATTGGGTAATTATCCAATTAAGTAAACGGATAACTAGTTAATTATAAACAATATAATCGAATAACTACTCGAAAAGGATAACTTAGTTAATCGCAAATAGGAATCTTCAGTTTCTCTTTCCTTGTAGGTTTCTTCCACAGCATTTACCTATTTCCCTCTTCTTGTAGGTTTCCTTTATAGTACTTTCGTGTTTCCCTTTTCCTATAGGTTTCCTGTTTGTTAAGGAAAACTGGACGGAGAAGGTCGCACAAAAACCTGCAGAAGAGGTCGCATATAAGCATCACGGAGGAGGTCGCATATATCCTTCTTGGAGGAGGTCGCATATAAAACTTATGCGACCTTAGGATTTTAGACCGCATAACAGTCATATATATGGCTCATGTACAATCCGTTTTTTCGCAAAACTTATATTATTCAAACAAGCTTGTGATCAATTGAGATTCTAGTGTTCCACAATTATGAGAATAAAATGAGAGCTTTAATTAGACTAGAGTTTATAGGAGCATTCTGCTAGATTTTGCAATATAATAATGTAATTTGTTTTTATTTAGTATTGATCTTTTTTCATAAAAAAACATATTTTTATAACTGCTCAAGAATATATAATCTAATAAAAATTAATTAGTCAATTATTTAACAAATACAAAAATCTAGGTTTATCCTAAAAAGAATAGGTTAAATACAATTTTACGATCAAATCTATTCTCTCAAAAAGGAAACAAAGTATATATACAATTAATTACTAAAATTAATAAGTTTTGGATAGTAAACGAACTTTTGATAAAAATTAGTGAGAACAAGGTATAGATACATAAAATGAAAGAGTATACAATAATATAAATGATAAGTGGGCATAATAGAAACAAAAAAAAAAAAAAAAAGAAGTGAATGCATGGGGAAAAAAATACATGTACATTAGAGAAAATACAAGAAATTATGCGGAAAAAAGATTGAATGGGTGTGTATCCCCCAATAGACGTCATTTAAGTTCGTCATTGCGTGTTTTAATCTCTAAACAGGAAAATTCTACTATAATTTTTTAGGTAAAATGTGTTTTCCTATATTAAAGGGAAGAAAATATTATATACATAGACCAAATTAAAGTTTAAAGTCCTCGTAGCTAGATCATGAGAATAACACAATCGAGTTCACTACTCACTAGTAGACGAAAGATATGTACATACCAACTAGCAACACACAAAACTAGCAACCTATCAAAAAAATAAATAAAACTAGCAACACACAAGGGCACAAAACTATTTTCAATTTTCAAAATTGTCTTAAGTAGTCTCTACCCTATATGTCACATGCGTGTACTATACAAGTAGGAAAATTTCACTTACAACTCTTGTGGTATCAATGTCAACTGATAAATTTTAGCCTGGTGATCATATAACAAATGACAAAATGCAATAATACAGGAACCTAATACAAGAATATACTCAACTAATAATTCTGTGCTCGATAAAGTTAAAAAAAGAAGACAATAACTTAATTATGAGATTCGATCATTTTCATATAGAAAATCATAGTGAAGCATGGACTTAAACGATGCAATATATGAGCAAAATATTATACCCTCAGAACTCTTGTAGGAACTTAGGCTTGTGTACTGTATGCACAACTCATTTTGCAACAGCGAGTAAGGCCACGTTTGGTGTACAATATTGTAATGAATTAAGTTGTATTGTATTGTATTAAAATAATAAAATATCATGTTTAGTTTTTCCATTTTATTAGAAGTTTGCATTAAATTACATCATGTTTGGTAAGTAATTGTATTGTATTATACTTATCATCAATTTTTTAAAATTAAAATTTAAGTGAATTTTTTATTTTAAAAAACAAATTATATTTATAATTTTAGAAAAATATCACTTTCAAAAACAAATTTATCATTTATCATTTTTATAAAACTATTTAGGAGAATACTATTCCTAAAATTACATGTTCAAAAAATTAATTTAGAACAATACCACTTTTAACAAATTTAATTCAAAAGATACTATTTTCAGAATTTATTTAGGAAAATACCACTTTTTAAATGTATAACAACTAAGTTCTAAATATTACAATATAGTCTAATACATGGTGTTTTTGTTTTTGTATTACATAGTACACCTTGTATTGTATTAAAATTATATATTATATTAATTAATACAATACAAGAGTGATACCAAGCAATATAATGTATTAAGCTAATACAATACAGAACCTTGATATGGGCAACCAAATCTGCCCTTTAGAGTTTTCCTTCTTCATCTTTACTTTTATTGTCATTTCAAAGTTATGATGTCGTTTTTTAGATCTGGGTCGTTTCCACTTATATTGTTCTCACCAATTTGTTGATGCTTTCTAAATAATGTTGTTTTTCAGTTCAAAAGATTGTTTTTTTAACCCTTTTTTTTGTCATTATTCATTGATGTTCTTCAGTTTTTTTAAATTTATTTTTTCTAAATTGTTGGTTAATTTGGTTTTCCCACTTTATTTGTTGTCGTTTACAGTTTTCTGTCAGACTATTTTGCCGTTCACCAATTCTCTGTCATTTTGTATCTATCGTCGTTTTTCAGATTTGTTCTCAATTTTCTTATTAATACTATTGTACTCCTTTTGCAATAATATAGCAACAAACTTTTACGTAAAAGAAATAATATTTTTTGGGGGTACAAGAATTAATATTGATTACAAATGCAAAATTTAAATTGCATGTTGCTTATCATTCAGAGAATCAAAACATTAATAAAACCAATCTTTTTCTCTCTCCCTTTCATTTTCTTTGCAAACAAGCGGATCAATTGATAGCGATAGAAATAGGTAATGAAAATTTTAATTAAGAGAACTTTCTTTTACCATCATGCTAACAAGCATAATGGTAAAATATTTGTTTCCTTGATTAAAAAGTTTGGGTTCAAATCGTCACTGCCCTTAGTAAGAAGCTTAATGGCAATTTGTTCCATAATGAGACTGAAAAGTGGGATAAAAAAAAAATAGTGTGATGCTCCTCTCCTCTTTCATTAAACACCAAATATTTTGGGTTTGCTTGGATTCACTTTCATTTTTTATTTTTTATTTTTTTTTAAATAGAAATTTTTTTGGAAGTTTGCTTGGTAACTTTGTTTTTGTTGTTTATTTTTAAAAATTGTTACCAAAAATTTTTTAAAAAAAAGTGGTAACAAAAAATTTCTGCTATCATTATTTTTTAAAATAAATTTCAAAAACAAAAGAACATATAAATTTATCCGCAAGTGTGTATATATATATATGGTTCCTAATCTAATAGGTTTTTTTTTTATTTATCTATATGTATTTTTTTAGTAACTGTTAGATCATGATCTAACGGCTACCATAATTAGAATAATTAGAAAAAATAATAATAAAAATAAATACACATTATTTAATGCTTTTCTTTCTTCATCTTTTTGTTGGATTTAAAATGATTTTTGTAACGAAAGATTGGCCCATGAATATTTAAAAATTTTCTAAAAACAATTGACTATATGAGTGCATAGTATTAATTCATAGTAAATAGGAACATACAAAGAGAATAGATCTAATACCTCTTGTAGTCTATCAGCGGATCCTAGCAACTGTCTTCTCAACTACGATCTTCTAATCCAAGTCTCAAGCACAACTGGATGAACGTGTGAGCGTTGCGTATAATTTCTTAAAACTCACACTTCAGGTACTTGCAATTTTCTCAATACATGAGATTGCAAGAGTTTTGTTCTACAGAGAATAGGAAGACTCTNTAATTACATATAGATAAACTATTTATCTAGACAAAATGTGCAGTAACAGAAATAATGTAATATCCAGTACAGTGTTTGTAAGAGGTGAAATTGGGGACCTATGGACCTGTAATTCAAGCTCCAATAAATTATAACAATTAATTAAACTCTTTAGTTAATTTGTCTAATTTATTAATTCCAGTATTACTCCACTAAAATCCGGAATTGCACTCTTGAAATTACAGAATTAATTTACTTAGAAAACAGTGAGCAGTCCATCGATTTAATCATTACATGTAGTTCAATCCTCTATAGATAATTCATAATTGGAGTTAGGTTATATTCCGTTTACCTCTCCAATTACATCTTTATCCTTGTGTACCGTTGATTCTCTAATGAACAATTAATTTTTAAATCTATTATAAATTGAGTACTCAAACTGTTCAAGTCCTGAATCAATACACTAGGGAATCATCTTTCTAGCTTCCTAATGGAAGGAATGGATTCCATATCTGTAAGTTACATTCCCAGCTACTCATCTCATCATGCTCCCAAGATATAAGTATTTCGATCTGTTTAAAAACAAACATTTAACAAGTATGTCAAAGAACATAATGTTATAAATAGGAGTCTATAACTACTTAGGATTAAGATTGATCTACATATGATTATCTAGTGACATTATTTGAACTCTCAACAGTTAACGGAATTTATATGAGATTCAAATCATATCTGGTCCAGTCCTATATAATCAAATTATATAAAGTATCTCCATTATGATGTCAACACATCAATAGTCCGGATAAGACTATTATATTCTCAATGTTAATGGACCGTACTAATAATATTTAATTAAAGATCTCAAACTTTAATTAATTATTACGGACTATATTTAGTTTATTATCCATAAATTTAATCCTCTTGTATATAATACTTATATGCTAAATTTATGGTCACATAAATAAACCAGGGATTTTTTGATATTTAATGACATACCAATTATGCACAAATTCAAATAGAAAAATGTCATTTTATTAATTCATCAAATATCCAAAATATACATACTTTTAGGGCATAAACCCTAACAATCTCCCACTTGCCTTAAAGCAGGTGAGACATGTCTCTCAATCCTAAACCCTCCAAGTGACTCTCAAAAGTCTTCGCTGGAAGCGTTTCTGTAAAAGGATCAACAATGTTGTTTTCGGATGTTATCTTCATAATAACCACGTCTCCTCGATGTACTATGTCTTTAATCAGATGATACTTCCTCTCTATATGCTTTCCTCTCTTGTGACTTCTTGGTTCTTTTGAATTCGTCACCGCTAAAGTCAGTGGCTTATTCATATTTGGAACAACTTCTAAATCAGTAAAGAACTTCTGAGCTGAACTGCTTCTTTTGCTGCTTCACAAATTGCTATGTATTCTGCTTCCATAGTAGAATCTGTAGTGCCGGATTATTTAACACTTCTCTAGACAATGGCTCCACCACCAAGAGTGAACGTTGTCCCAGACGTCGACTTTCGAGTATCTTTGTCTGATTGAAAATCAGAATCAGTGTAACCAGTAGGAATCAAGTCCTGACTTGAATAAACCAGCATATAATTTCTCGTTCTCCTAAGATACTTGAGAATATGCTTTACTGCTATCCAATGATCTAATCCTGGATTTGATTGAAAACGACTAACTATCCCTACTGCGTAGCATATGTCAGGCGTAGTTTACAACATGGCGTACATAAGGCTGCCAACTGTAGACGCATAAGGAACCCACCTCATATCCTCTTCCTCTTGAGGTGTCTTGGGACATTGCTCTTTGGAAAAGATAACTCTATGTCGAGAAGGTAACTGTCCTTTCTTGGAGTTTTGCATCGAAAAACGAATGAGCACCTTATCAATATAAGATGCTTGAGACAGTACTAAAAGTCTATTCTTGCGATCTCGAATAATCTAGATCTCAAACACATAACTTGCTTCTCCCAAATTTTTCATTTGGAATTACTC
The DNA here is from genome assembly GCA_002914805.1 of Parasponia andersonii. Classification (NCBI taxonomy): domain Eukaryota; kingdom Viridiplantae; phylum Streptophyta; class Magnoliopsida; order Rosales; family Cannabaceae; genus Trema; species Trema andersonii. The sequence continues at coordinate 90,963 of JXTB01000305.1, read as the reverse complement.
AGCTAGCCATTTCTTTACATTAGATAATATTTCCACATCATTCCTAATGAGCAAAATATCATCTACATAAAGAACTAGGAAGACTACTTTCTTATCTTTGATGTACTTGTATACACAAGCTTCATCAACATTTTGATCGAAACCATAAGATTTAATCGTCTCATTAAATCTTAGATTCTATGATCTCGAAGCTTGCTTAAGTCCATAAATGGACCTAAGTAGCTTGCAAACTTTCTACTCTTGGCCTTTAGCTATAAAATCTTCTGGTTGCACCATATAGATGCTTTCTTCACTATAGCTATTCAAAAAAGCTGTCTTAACGTTCATTTGTCATATTTCATGGTCTAAACATGCGGCAATGGATAAGAGGATACGTATGGATTTAAGCATGGCTACTGGTGAGAAAGTCTCTTCATAATCAACTCCCTCTTTTTGGGTATAACCCTTTGCCACTAACCTTGCTTTGAATATTTCAACTTTTCCATCTATACCTCTTTTTCTTTTATAGATCTATTTACATTCAATGGGCCTGACATCTTCAGGTGGATCTACAAGTTTCTAGACAGAATTAGAATACATGGATTTCATTTCTTGGTTCATATCCTCTTGCCTTTTTTCCTCATCAGAATCTTCCATTGCATGCTTGTATGTCAATGGGTCAACTTGGCTACTATCGAAAATAGCAACATGTGCTTCTCCAACTTCCTTGTAGTGAGCATGTGGTCTAATAACCCTCCCACAACGTCGAGTTGCCAAGGTATTCTGATCTGGAATAATGGTCTCATAATTTTATCGTTCAACAACTGTTGTTGGTTATGGTCTGATTTGATCAGAAAGTAATTCCTCTAGTACAACTTTACCTTGAGGTTTGAAGTCTGTCATATAATCATTTTCAAGAAAAGTGGTACTTGTCGATATAAATACCTTTTTGTCTTGAGGACTATAAAATAAACCTCCTCTCATGCCTTGTGGATAACCTATAAATAAACAAACCTCTGTACGTGGTTTTAGCTTCCCAGTCTTTCCTTTCAGTACATGTGCTGGGCACCCTCATATACGAATATGACGTAAACTAGGTTTACGCCCATTCCATAACTCTAAAGATGTCTCTTGGATAGACTTGGAATGTACTACATTCAAAATGTAAACAGTGGTTTATAGTGCATAACCCCAGAATGATAGTAGTAGGGAAGAGTAGCTCATCATTGATCTAACCATATCAAGCAACATTCGATTTCTCCTTTCTGCAACACCATTCTGTTGTGGTGTTCTAGGTGCTGTGAGTTGGGATCGGATGCCATTTTCCAGCAAGTGATCCTTGAATTCATTATCAAGGTATTCACCTCCTCGATCTGATCGAAGAATTTTTAATAACTTACCTAATTACTTTTCAACTTCTGCTGTGAATTCTTTGAACTTTTCAAAGGTTTCAGATTTTCTTTGCATTAGGTACACATATCCATATCGTGAATAATCGTCAATAAATGTGATAAAGTATTCGTAACCACCTCTTGCTTGTACATTCAATAGACCACATACATCGCTATGCACAAGCTCAAGCGGTTCTTTGACCCTTTCGTCCTTTGCTGAGAAAGGTCTCTTAGTCATTTTTCCTTCCAGACAAGATTCACAAACTGGTAGAGTGCCAACTTTTAGCTCTCTTAAAGGACCATTCTTTACAAGCTTGTTTATCCTATCTAGATTGATATGCCCTAACCTAAGATACCAAAGATATGTATCGTCGTCTTGAAAAACTTTTTGCTTTTTAGGTTTGGGATATTCTACTTTAAACATTTCAGTATTAAGTAGTGATTTTTCGTCCGGCCTTAACATGTAAAGTCCATTCTCCATTTTTGCAGAACAAATGTTTAAACCATTTCTAGAAATAATAATCTCATTATTAAGAAAAGAAACTCCACACATTTGTTCAAATAATCTTGAAATAGAAATCAAATTCTTACGAAAACCATGAATAAAATAAACATTGTTTAATAACAAAAATTTATTCCTAAAATGAAGACGGACGACTCCCACTGCTTTTGCCGAAACTTTGGCTCTATTGCCTACTCTCATCGTGAATTCTCCGTCGGCAAGTTCCCTTGAAGAACTAAGCATCTGAAAAGAAGAACAAACATGATTAGTGGCTCCTGAATCAACTATCTAGAGAGATATATCAAATAAATCTTCTTCCATTAAACAAGCTTCTAAAACAAGTAAATCATATTTACCTTTCTTCTTCTCTTTCAATTAGGAGAGATACTTGTTATAATTTTTCTTCCAATGCCTTTCAACTCCGCAGTGGAAACATTTTCCCTTAGGCTTTTTGTCCTTGAAGTTGTTCTTCTTGGTGCTTGTATTGCCCTTCTTGCTTCTTTTAGGCTTAGATCCAGAGGCACCCTTGCTCTTCCTCTTCTTGCTTTTGTTAGAGGTAGAGAGATTTTCTTCTGCAACATTTGCTTCAGCAACAGTTGCTGAGCTATCTTTACCTTTATCTTTCAATATCGATTCAAAGGTTTACAGTTCATTGAGCAGTTGAGTCATCGTATAATTCACTTGTTCATAACATAGTTGCTCTTGAACGAAAGAAAATCAGGTGAAAGTAATTCCAGAATCATATTCACTTGGGTGCGGTCATCGATCGTAGCCCCTTGAAGTTCAGCCTCTCCAAAATAATTGATCATATTCAAAACATGATCCCTCACTGGAGTTCCTCTCTTCATCTTCGCATTCATAGCCTTTGTAATGGCGTCATGACAAGATTGATCAGATTGTTGCCCAAACATGGCCTGGAGAGACTCCATTATCTCATAAGCAGTCTCCATCTTTTCGTGCTTAGCTTTAAGCACATCGATTATGCCTGCTAATATGTAGCAGTGAGCTTTATTATTGGCATGAGTCCACTTTTCATAGCTTTCTCGTGCATCACGAGTAGCATTAGCAGTGAATTATGGAGGACATTCCTCCATAAGCACAAACTTGTAGTCTTGACTAACAAGCATGATATTCATATTACTTTTCTACTTGATAAAATTATCTCCAGTTAATTTTTCATTTGCGAGTAAAGCGATAATGGGATTCGAGGTTGACATGTCTGCTGAAATTAAATAATAAAATAACATTCAACATATTTGAAAATAAATATCATAAAGAATTCGGAATAGTAAACGTGATGCATGATGCAGGTAAGTAAACACATAAACTTATTTACTAATTCCATGGTAATTCAATTTTCTCTAATTAGGTGTCGTCGTAGGATAGGTCACATAATTATTAATTAAATTGAGACATTCTCAATTAATAAATAAAACATCAAAATATCTCATATTTTCTTTTATTTATTAACTACCGTATTATGGTCAAGATACTATTAACAATTTAATTGTATCCTCATGAGTGTGACCCATTATTTTAGATTTTAGCAACTTAACTCAAAATTGCCACCGTAGGGTAGGTCAATTTTGAAATACATTCTAAAATCCTATCTGTTGGAAATTAAGTCTTGTTATTAATTTAAATGGACACCATCCGTAGGGAAGACGAAATATAAGCGTCTTTAAGCGCCAATTAAATTTCATGGTGCTTAATTAATAATAGAGACCGTGGGATATATTGTCATATACCCCTTTCCCACTCATTATTTAAAAATCTTATGTGTTTTTACTAATAAATATCTAATATTTTATTTAACCTAGTTGTTATATCCAATATAATTCTCTAGGTTAAACTATTAGTTCAATCTTATTGGTCCTAAATAAATTACTAGATTTTCTAAAAATCTGAATTTATTATTATATGAATAATTTGGCTAATCTAATTAATCTAATTAATAAGGATAGCCTAAATTAAATAAGTGTGATATTACCAAAATTTAACTATTAAACTTAAATCACATTATTTAATTTTTTATTCTTATTTAATTATTTAATCTAATTAAATTAGTCATATTCTAACTAAACTATTTTAGCGTGAATATAACATGTATACATGATATTCATAAATGACTATTAGTGGGTATAATAAATGGCATATTATTATGCATGGTCTAGTTATACATATCACATATAATATAACAATAAGATAAAATAAAATGATATTTGGCTGGGTTCCTTAGGAAATTACAACCTAATAAAATAATAAAATTACAAAGAATTAAAGGCACATAGGCCTGAAAGCTTTCCACTAGTCTTCTTGCGTCTCCTCTCTTCTTTTGGTATTTTTACAAATCTGATTTTGTAAAATGTGATATCATTATAAATAGTTTCTATAAAACTAGCCTAGCGCATATAATTATCTAAATAATCATTTGGGCTCGGGCCTAGGCTTGGCCCATTTTTTTTTTTTACGTATCTTTTATATATATATATATATATTAATATATGTTATATATATATATATAAACTAATATTTTATATATATATATATATATATATGTAAATGTGCATGGTGTCTTACGACCAGGTGCTTCTGAAAAAAAAAAATTTATATAATAAATATATATATATATTATTAATATATATTTTATTAAAAAAAACTTTTTTTTTTGGCGGGTTGGCTTCAAGCGCATCTCCATCATCGTGTCTTTGTACAGTACAAAGAAAAATAAAATAAAATACAACAAAGCCTATACCCAAAAATTAGGGTTTACATATTTTGATCTAATCAAAATAAATTTCTAAAAAAAAATTTAAAAACTAAGGAACCATATAATTAACGACCAAATATCAACCTTACATCCATCATTTGATAACTCATCCATTCATCATCAAATACATATAAAAAATAATGCAATACCCACTCATAAATACTCATATAACCGCTCTGATACTAATTGTTGGACTTAAACTGATTTTCGTAGCGGAAGATTGGCCCAGGAATATTCAAAAAATTTCTCAAAACAATTGACTATATGAGTGCATAGTATTAATTCATAACAAATAGGAACATACAAAGATAATAGATCTAATACCTCTTGTAGCCTATCAGCGGATCCTAACTTTATTGTCTTCTCAACCACAATCTTCTAATCCAAGCCTCAACCACAACTGGATGAACGTGTGGGCATTGCGTATAATTTCTTAAAACTCACACTTCAGGCACTTGCAATTTTCTGAACACATGAGATTGCAAGAGTTTTGTTCTACAGAAAATAGGAAGACTCTCTTCTTTTTTCTCTCTAGTTTATTGAGGCTCAGTAGAAAATAATATGTAGTCTTTCTCTTTCTTTTTCTGCTAGGATTTTCTTTACATATATATATATTTATTAAACTATTTAATA
>JXTB01000305.1:56232-85127 GCA_002914805.1 Parasponia andersonii | reverse complement strand
TATCCATAAATTTAATCCTCATGTATATAACACTTATATGCTAAATTTATGGTCACATAAATAAATCAGGGATTTTCTGATATTTAATGACATATTAATTATGCACAAATTCAAATAGAAAAATGTCATTTTATTAATTCAACAAATATCCAAAATATATATGCTTTTAGGGCATAACCTCTAACACTTTTATCATAAAAAAATGTTATTGACCAATTTTAATTGGGCAAAATAAGACATATAGATAGGTTAAAAAAATACCTACTAGATTGGTGCCCTATACATATATATATATATATATATATATATATATATATATATATTGATGAGGACACGACACGAAGTTTGGAATGCGAATTCTATTCAAGTTCTCATTGATCCAATTATAAGAGCATGTGCCAAGAGATTCAATAATGCATAACGTGTAATCCAAGAGTGGCAAGTCCCTCGACCGTGGAAAATGTGAGAAGTTTTCATAGACTTGCTAGTTTCTACTGGTGGTTTGTGAAAGACTTTAGCACATTGGCTACACCACTTACCGAAGTAATAAAAAAGAACGTTGGTTTTAAGTGGGGAGATGAACAAGAGCAGGCGTTTCAACTGATCAAACAAAAACTGACCAACGCCCCTTTATTGTCTTTGCCTAATTTTAATAAAACGTTTGAAATTGAATGTGATGCTTCAGGTATTGGTATAGGTGTAGTTTTAATGCAGGAGGGATGACCAATTGCTTACTTCAATGAGAAGCTAAATGGGGCAGCCTTAAACTACCTGACTTATGACAAGGAGTTGAGTTATATGCATTGGCTAGGGCTTTGGAGATATGGCAACACTACCTATGGCCTAAAGAGTTCGTGATTCATACTGATCATGAGTCCTTGAAACACCTGAGAGACCAACATAAGCTGAGTAAGAGACATGCCCGATAGGTTAAGTTCATTGATATGTTTCCGTACGTTATTCGATATAAACAAAGTGAGGAAAACATCGTTGCAGATGCATTCTCACAGGTATGTATTACTTTCTACTCTTAATGCTAAAATACTTGGTTTTAAGCATATTAAAGAATTATATCCTTTAGACCATGACTTTAGTGAAGAGTATGTATCTTGCGAAAAGGCAGCCAATGGAAAGTACTTTAGGCATAAGGAATTCTTGTTTCGAGAAAATAAATTATGCATACCAAATTGTTCTGTACGAGAGTTGCTAGTGAGAGAGTCACATGAGGGAGGTTTAATGGGACATTTTGGAGTTGCAAAGACTTTAGTTGTTTTACAGGACATTTTGGGATGTGGAGAGAATTTGTGGTAGATGTGTCACGTATAGGCAAGCAAAATTCCAAATGCAACTGCATAGTTTATATACCCCACTACCCATTCTTGGTGAGCCTTGGATTGATATTTCAATAGACTTTGTATTAGGATTGCCTAGATCTAAACTAGGTAGAGATTCAATTTTTGTGATAGTGGATAGATTTTCTAAGATGACAAATTTCATTCCATGTCACAAATCTGATGATGCTTCCCATGTTGCTGATTTGTTCTTTAGAGAGATTGTAAGATTGCATGGTATGGCTAGAATAATTATTTCGGATAGAGATGCTAAGTTTTTGAGTTACTTCTGGAAGATTTTATGGACTAAGTTAGGAACTAAGTTGTTGTTTTCAACTACTTGTCATCCTCAAACCGATGGTCAAACTGAAGTAGTGAATAGGACTTTGTCTACTTTGTTAATGGCTATTATTAAAAAGAATATCAAAACTTGGGAAGAGTATTTACCGCATGTTGAGTTTGCTTATAATTGTTCTCTTAATTCTGCTACTAAATTCTCATCATTTGAAATTGTTTATGGTTTTAATCATTTAACTCCTTTGGATTCATCACCATTACCTTTGTCTGAGCGTATGAATTTAGATGAGAAAAGAAAAGTTGAACTTGTCAAGCAGATTCATGAGAAAGCAAAGCTCCATATCGAACGAAGAACTGAGCAATATGCCAAACAAGCTAACAAAAGCCGACAACAGGTGGTCTTTGAACTTGGTGATTGGGTTTGATTACACATGCGAAAAGAGCAGTTTCCGACTCAAGTCCTAGAACGGATCAAAGACAATGCATATAAGTTTGACTTGCCTAGTGAGTATAATATGAGTGTTACTTTCAATGTTTCTGATTTAAGTCCTTATGATGCCGATGATGAACTTGATTTGAGAACAAATCATTTTCAAGAGGAGGGGAATGATAAGGACATGACAAGTACAAGAGCTTGGAATGCAGATCCTCTTCAAGTTCCTATTGGTCCAGTTACAAGAGTACATACCAAGAGATTCAATAATGCATTAAGTGAGCTGATTCAAGAGATTTGAGCTCAGGCATACACGTGGAGACCTATTGAAGGAGATGAACGAATTTCTAAGCCCATAACAAGCTTGATTCAAGTTCAAGAAAGTCCATAAGCATGTATGCAAAGAAATCTGATTTGTTAAGGCTTGATTATTAAGTCATAGCTTACTTTTCTGTTTTGCTTATGTAGTTGCAAATTGGTAGTTTTCTAAAACGACTAATTTGCTTGTTTCCTTTTCTTAATTGACGTGTAATAGGTTGAAAATTAAAGGATTAAAAATCAGATTTATTCCCTTTTATTTGAGGCCAAATTTAGGATATTATTAGGTGGTAATTTTTCAACTTTCCTTTTCTGGTTTGGGTAGTTACCTGAGGTGTTTTAGGGCATTTTATGACTGGAATTTTTGTGGCTTAAGGCCTATATATTGTACACTTTTCATTCAATAAGAGCATATTACAATTCATAAAAACTGAAAGTAATTTCTCTTTGGTTCTTTGAGAGAATATTTGAACTTATCAGATTTCTCTGTAGCGTTCATTCTTTGACTTATCAATCGAGTTTTCCATCATTGATTGTGGCATCTTCCTGAATACCAAGGTTCACATCTCTTTATAGGTATTGGGTCCAGATTTTCCATACAAATCTGATTGTAGGATGGTCCTAGGCATCACCCTTGCTTCGAGTTTCGTCACAAGTTAGCGGGGTTTGTATCATATATATATATATATACATAAACAAATATAAGTCTTACATACACAAATATAAGTTTATACGACATTTTTTTCTTATAATTTACACTTTTTTTATTTTTGGAAACAAGTAATGAAATAAAGTTTGCTAAGCATATTTTTTTTTTTTAAATAAAACGAAGCTTAATGACATCCACTCATTATAAATTAAAGAAAAATACCTACTATTAACCAATCTTCACCCCACCCCACCCTATTAGAGATAATAACTTTTTATGCCTACCCTCGGTGTGACTGAACCTATGACCGAGATCCCAAATAGTAGGTGCTCTTATTATTTGAGTCAACCTACTTCGTCAGTCAAGCATACTTCTTATTTATAAAGATTGAAAACCAAAACAAAATTTTTACTTCTATTTTCAATTTATTTAAACAAAAAACTGGAAGTCAATCCAAACAAGCCTAATTGTAATAAATTTATGAACTCATTCAATTCCACAAAAGTAAATAAAAAATAATAGAGACCATACAATAGGCCTCATCTTTATTGTCGATTGGATTTCTAACACTTTTCATAAAAAACGCAAAAAAATTACAAAACTACAAAGGTCAAGTTGTTTTGTTTTATTTTTTTATTCAATTTTCGTACAGTTTTTATTAGAAAAATATCATTTTTAAAAAATTTAGAAAAATACTATTTTAAAAATGGTTACCAATTACCAGTTTATGAAATCTGGTTACTATTTACTAGTTATTTACCAATTATAAATACGTTTAGTTACTAGTCACGAGTTTCTAGAAACTGGTTATGGATTACTAGTTATTATTTTTTAAAAATGGTATTTTTCTAATAAAAATTGTACCGGATCTATAAAAAACATAGCCCATGGTATTTTTCCAACTTTTTTTAGGAAATTAGATTTTTTATGATAAAAGTTAAAAATAATTGGAAAATACCAGATTTTGAAATTATTTGAAAAATCCTAGATTTAATTAGAAAAATACCACCTTTAAAAGTATTTAGAAACATACCACTTTTTATTAATTGACGAGATCCTTAAGTTAACCTGTGAAATTACCTGAGGTAACACGATTGGTTATTCAAGTATCTAGATTTGTTATTCAAAGTAACCTATCTGGTTACCTCAAATATCACTGAAAAATACCAATTTTGAAGAAAAAAGTGGTATTTTTCTAAAAACTTTTTAAAATTGATATTTTTCTAAATAAATTTGAGATTTTTCCAAAAAAATCAGCCCATATTGAGATTTTTAATTTTTATCCCTACGGGCCTACATCTCTGTAAGAAACTTCCTTTTTTTTCCCCTAAAATTGTGATACAAGGCCTAATTTTCACTCGTGGATCCCCAAGCGAGAACGAACTTGGCATCTTATGTTCTCCCTTCCTCACCTACGAAACCCATAGGGCCATACCTCTTTATAGTGAGGCCCACAATCATAATTAAGACCTAGAAGACCACCTGTGTTATGGGCTTTGGCCTGCTCCTTATCTTTTAATTTCTAACTAAAGGAAAAAAAATCAAAAAAAGAAGAGAGAAAGGGGGATTATAGAAATATAACCAAATTTTGAGCTCAATTTAAGTAAATATTCCTTTATCAAATATTATAGCAAAATATCCAGTATATATGTTTATATATCAAATGTGAAATTTTATATACCGAGTATAAAAAATTATATACCCAGTACATTTCAATACAATAACTGAATTTGGTATATATTTATTTATCAAATGTAAATATATATATATATAGATATATTTAGACATTTAGCTATAAAATTTAGAAAGTGGACATCTATTAATTAAATTTAAAATATTGACAATCCAGCTCAATTTCTCAAAAAAGAAAAGGATATCACGGGGGTAAGACTAACTTGAGCAAAATGACTTTTTTTGTGCATTTTTTCAAAAATAATATTTTTAGAAGTGTCAAGACATAAGTTTTTTTTTTTATAAAAAAAGTGGGGCTTAACTAATGACCACTACTTACTACAAATTTAAAAGAAAATAACACGTACACATACTCTACTAAGGTTTGAACTCTGACCCCCCTCAAACTCACACACACATCCCTCAAACCTTGGACCAACTGAGCTAGCCCCAGTTGGCTAATGTCAAGAATTAAGTTAAGAGCTTTTTAATCACAATAATTAAAAGGTCCTAAATTATGATTTTTTTATAGTAAAAAAAGTCATGACCTAAGATTAAGAACCTTGATAGATATACACACACAAAAATTATTTTGGTTCGAGTTAGCCCTATTTATGTCATTTTTTGAAAGAAAAAGGGATTTCTAATACTTTTACCTATAAAAACTCAAAAAAATTATAAAAACACAAAGATCAAGTTTTTTTCCTCCTATTTTCGTACAGGTTTTATTAGAAAAATATCACTTTTAATTTTCTTTTAGAAATATAATATTTTTAAAATAGTTACTAGTTATCGGTTACTAGTTATAAATATAATACTAAGCTCTTGAAATTGATTATCGATAAATAGTTACTATTTGAAAAATTATAATTTTCTAAATATGTTTTAGAAAATGATATTTTTTTAATAAAAATCATGGCATAGTTTTCAATTTGAATAAATTAGTTGAATATAACTTTTTTTCCTCATTAATTAAATTTACCATTATATCATTTTTTTTAAAATGAATTCTCGATGATTTTAATTGATTTTTGAAAAATTTTTGATATCAGTGATAATCTTGCTAGATTCTTGATAGATTTTTGATGAATTCTTGATAAATTCTTAAGTAATTCTCTCCCAAAATAACATAATTTAATAATAAAGTGAAATTTAGTTAAGCATTTTAAAAAAATGATAATTGTATGCTTTAACCATTTCAATTTACTTTTCTTAAAATGCCGTAAAAGGCCTGATTCTCGGAAAAAAAAAACACCGCCAGACAGTCGATTTCATTGGGCGCGGAAGTAACCTCAAGGCTTAAACCTCTCCGGTATTGCTTCGCCGTTGTGCCAAATCTTGAAACTTGTAAGTTTTTTTCTTTTTCTTTTTTTCATCAATCAATCAATCTATCGATCGATTCAATTCCAAAGTGTTACATTAGATTGTGAAAAATATGTTTATAGCTAAGAAAAAAAAAATATATATATATATATATATATATATATATATATATATATATTAAATTGAGGGTTTGGGTCTTCTCTGTCTGCCTGGTTGCCTGGTAGGTTTTAGTTTGAAACGATTTCTTCCTAGAATCACTAATAAAAATAATATAGTGTGGTAATTACAGCAATATGGTTGGCTTTGTAGGTGGTTGATTGGTTAGGTTTGAGGTGAAGTAAAGAAAAAATGGCATTGGGACTTATATTAGGGTTAGGAAGAGCAATGCGGAGAAAGCGTACTTCGTCGCTCGACATTCTTTCCTCTAAACGAGCCCCAAGAGATTACTACAAGGGAAAGAATTGCAAGCCCACTGGTTTTCACACTCGAAAAGGTTTTACACTCTTCATTTTCCATCCACCCAAACACTACTCGAGTTTTAATATTTTTTTGATTTTTTACATAATTTATGTCTGATTTGAGTAAAGATAGGTGCTTTATACTCTTAATTGAATAATGAGAATACAGAATTCTTGTTCGATGCGGAAAGATTAGTACTCTTGATCTGGATGTAAGCTTGGAGTAGTTGAGGAAACTTCTCACGACTTTGTGGACAATTGTGTTTTTGCTTTGATGTTTGCAGAATTCTTTTTGATTAGTGCTTAGAGTGTCTCATCTCTTAACACAACCCTTTCAAACTTAGAACAGAAGGGGTTAGTTGCTACTTGGGTTTTGCTTTGTATTATCGACAATTCAAAGGTAACAAGTCTGTCCGGTTGTCCTTTCACATGAACAATTCATTTGGTTTGAAGTGTAGCTGAGCTCAACTTGAAATATTGTCCGGACTGTTTATCCTAATACATGTTGCCTAAATCTGACAACACCGTAGTTGGATTATCCATGATTATATACCACTTGCATTCACTGGGACTTGTTGAATCTTTCCTTTCACTTGTTAAAGTCTAGTTTCATGTGAAATTACAAATCCCTGCTTGCAATGGCAGGACTTGTTGAATCCTTCCTTTCACTTGTAAAGTCTAAGTTTATGTGAAATTGCAATTTTTTGTTTTCTTTTAATGTTTATCGTAAAGTTCTTACAAAATATACAACTGAAATTTAATTAACAAGGAAATTATTTGCAGGTGGATACGTTGTGATGCAAGAGAAGTTACCAAACTATGTAGTCCCCAATTTGACTGATTTCAAGGTAAACCATAAAAGAGGTCTTGATGTCACTAACTATTTGGATTAAACCATAAAAGAGGTCTTGGTATCTTGCTTCTCACTTTTTACTTTGTTACCTTTTCTATCTTCTAAATTATTTCGGTGAATTTGCTAGAAATATAAGTCTGATCATAAAATATAATCTGTTTCTCTTTCAGAAGATTTGATTTGGGCAGGTGAATTTAAATGTCTTTCAGTCTTTTTGTTTTTTTAAACGTGTCTTATCTATGAAACTACTTGGATTTTATGATGTTGGAAGAGAAGCACCTCTACTATCCCAAAACTGTTCTATGATTGTAAGAACAAAAACAAAAAAAAATGTGAAAACCCGCAAAATAATTAAAATACCACACAATCTTCTTCGCCACCTATGTCCCATTCTCAAAGTCAGATGGCTGACCTTGAGTATCAAAATAGAGGATCTATGTTCTTGAAGCTGAAACAGATTTCCAATCAACAAAAATTTGTGGAGAAAAGAATTCTATTGCCCTATTTACACATAAAGGAAAAATTGGCTCTTTAAAACCCATGATAAAGAAGCCAGACCGAAAATTCAACATGAATATTATGGTTTTTCTAACAAAAGATAGAGTTCAGCAACATTTTTTATGTGGTTTGGACTCTATAGTGAACAAAATGACATTTTTTTATCCTTTTTCGATTGTAAATGTCAAGGATATAACTTTGAAGGCATGGCTAACCGAACAAGGAGAAGTAATTTGTTTAGAACACAACAACNGCAATAGTAGCCAAATGTTTAAGAATCATAATTCATCAAAATGACTTTACTAATCAATATTTTGAAACAATAGGTAACCGATCAGATTAGAATTGAAGATTTTGTTCAATCTACCCTTTTTACCAAACCAAAAGTAGAAAGCAATCCTATCTCTAAACTTAGGAGTTACTTCTAACATAATTAAAGTGAATCTCAGAAAAGTCAAGAATTTTTTGATAATTCTGCAAAAGACTTAAAAACTTGGAAGATTATCCGTACTTATAACTCTGAAACTTACAACTTTTCAGACTTTATGAACAAGAAGGCTTACATTTTTGAAGAAAGAAAAGAAGATTAGGAAGAAGGTTACATTAAGAAAAAGGGAGAAGGGAAGAGATACTAAAAGAGAGAAGAAGGGAGTATGCTAGTGATTGCTAAAAATCAATGTAAAAGTTTGTTTTTGTCTATAGGTTTGTGCTTTATAAGTTTATTTATAGAGTTAGAATGGAAATATTCAACTTACGAATGTTGGCACTATTGCTAACGGGCCTCTTCGGATGAATCTCATTTTAATGTTGTTATCATTGTTGATAGTAGCTTCTGTTGATGCCGACACTAATAGTGATAGTTGTTATTTTTGACTTACCATAATTGACATTGTTGATGGCTACCATTGTTGGTAACGGCTACTTTTGAATTCTCAAGGTAGTCTTAAAAGAAGCCAAGGCTGCTTTAGTATGAGATTGACTGAAAGTTGCTAAAATCAACTGTTATTGACAATAAAGGAACTAAACAAAAGTAGTCTTTATCAACAAGGACAACCTTCAATAATAGTGCCAACACTAGCAAAAGCAGTCACTATCAATACTGACAATTATCATCAGCAATAGAGCAATTATTCATTTTGGCCCTTTAGGACGGATGAATTTATCCCCTCATTTTGACTTAGTACTCAAGTGTCCTTTAGATAGCAAAATTATTTTTCTTTTGCTCCTTCACTTTTGACTTAGTATTCAAGTGCCCCATAAAATGGCAAATTTGTTCTTCTTTTGCCCCCTTAACTCTAACACTGTTAGAAAATCATTAATGGACAATAGCCAAATAGTCATTTCACTTTTTAAATAGCTAAATGAATGTCTTTTACTATTTTTTTTAATATTAGACATTTCTAAAGAGTTAGTTTTTTATGATTAAATATACATAACTATGTAAAAGAATGTTATATTACCACTTTTCATTTTTCTAATCATAAAAAATTAGTTATTTGAAAATGCCCAACAAAAAAGAAGAAAAAAATTAGTTAGAGTATTTATTTAGCTCTTTAAAAAAGTTAAATGACTATTTGGTCCTTGCCTACTAACATTTTTCTAACAATGTTATAGTTGAGTGGCAAAAGAAGAATAACTTTACGGGCACTTGAACATTAAGTCAAAAATGAAGCAAAAGTAGAACGATTTTGTCATTTTAGGGGATATTTTTATACTAAGTCAAAAGTGAGGAGGCAAAAGAAGAACAACTTTGCCATTTAAAGGGCACTTGAAGACAAAGTCGAAAGTGAGGGGGCAAATTCATACTGATGGCAAATGTTACGAGACAAAATGACTAATTGTTCTCGGCGCTAGCAAAAGCAACAACCATCAACAATTACAACACCATACCGTAGATGAATAAATATTTTGGTGTTGTCATTGTTGATAATAGTTTCTTCTGATGGTACTAATACAAAAGACTGCTTTTAATTTTTATAAGGCAATCTGAAAAGAATCCAAAACTGCACACAATATGAGATTTGATAGAAAGCTGCCAAAATTTACAATGCAACCATTACTTATAGTATAGAAACTGAAAAAGCAACTATTATCAACAAGGACAATCATCAACAACGCTATTAGTAGTACGAAAGCAGCTACTATCAACGGTAACAACCATCATCAACAGCGTCAGTACCAACAAAAGTAGCCACTATCAACAATAAAAGCATCATCAAAAGTATTAGTCATCTATCGTCCCCCATTATTAGTAGTGTCAATGCTTTCAGGTTGAATACTTCCAATCTACCTCTATTTATAGAGTATAAATTCATAGACAAGGCAAGCTTTTCATTTTGAATGAATTTTCTTGTCCATGATTTTCAGTTTTGATCCCTTTCTTATCAATTGTGAAAGGTTTCAAAAGATTTCAGTTTTGATCCCGCAAAATTTTTCTACTAACAGAAAATTGTTTCATAAGAGACATTCTGGATTTCATCACAAATATTTGAATGTGTATATTGAATATTTAATTCATTAACAGACCCAAGTCTTTCTTTGGTTTTTTCGAAGTATTTTGTGGGGGTTATCCTTTTCTTAATATAATTAAGGTCACATATTTGTTTCAAACAAGGCTATTGTATTAAGATGGAATTCTTGGTTGATTATGAGGTTTAACCTTTTTACCAGTGTTGATTCGTTTGTTTGGTTAAGGTATTTAGGATTCGCTCATTTTGATTTTGATTCACCAAATACTGATTTATTATTTAAATTTTCCACATGTTTCTGCTTAATTTTTCATATTTCAATTTTTACTTCATTGATTTCATTTTCATAAATCCTAAAGGGTTACGGGCTTCCTTATTCTTGAATTTAGAAAGAATCTCTTTTTATAAATCTCTCGAGGAATTAGCCTTCATTTTAAGTCTCTGAATTGAACTTGTTTTCTAAGTTTTTCAAGATACTCTCTTTGTATTTCAGGGTTATCAATTTTATTGATAACATCAAGAAGTAATTCTTGAGTTCTGATAGAACATTGGTTTCAGGGATTTCAGATTCAGGAGAAGTTTCAATTTCATCAATCTAATACTGAGACTCATATTTATTGAAAATCTGAAGATCGACTTGAAGACTCGTTTCTATCATTAGATTTTCAAGTTTTTGTATTGTTTCTTTGTCTTACTCAAGATTGTTTAGTTTTGATTTAAATCAGCATATTTTTAGATATGTTGCACACACATAGATATACACATAATTTGATCAGTGCAGTTCAATCAATTGGCAATGTTGATTGAAAGAGTCCTTTTTGAACTTGAAGGCATAGTTGCTTTTGGCCTTGGTATATGCTTTAATGCATATGGAAGACACAGTTACAAAAGTGTATTTGTGTATGATCGAAACCTTTTGAGCGCTTGCAATAATAGTAATTGTATGCTCTGCTAATTTTTGTTCTCTATTCTTTCCTGCAGCTCAAACCATATGTATCTCAGTGCCCAAGAGAAGTCAAGACTGCTGAAGCTTCAGAATCGGCCAAATAGGCAAATGGAGAAGTATTTGATCCTTTTCTTCAGTTGTAATCCCTAGAATAATATAATCCTAGATAGTTCTTTGATTGTTTCGAAGTCGTTTCTTGTTTATGTGGACGTTCAGAGAGGGAGGCTACGGCTTCAGGCAGTTCTCAACTAATAATAAAAAAGTGTTCTTTTCAGGCTGGTAGATCTCCGCTGAGACTCCCAGTTTTCACATTGGGACATGATCTCTACTCTTAGGCAAAAATTCACATGTTTAAGCGAGGTATCTTCATGTACTATGGTAGGTTATGTTTCACATTGTTGCTGATGAGTTGTTAGATACATAAACATGTAGATTTGAGATTTTCATTTTACATTTACATATTTGATATGGCATCAAGTCTAGTATAAACTGAAAATTTCATAGGGAGATTTAAAGAACACGTAATTAAAAAGTTCCACATAATCTTTTCAATTCTATAGTAAATGGAAAAAGGAACGAAAGAAAGAAGAATCTTTTTGTGTTTAGTGTAATCTTTTTTTACATAAATTTTGGAGGAAACTTATTCAATTGAGTCGGTGTAGCTGTGAAGATATGATATGAGATCTTGAACTGGGTGGAAACAAGTGTCCATGTGAAAGCTTTTTATTATAAGTGAAAACATCTTATTATAAGTGAAGCGGAAAAGGCAAATTGGGAGTGAGCATCGTTTCCTTTCCGGCAGGACGGAAATGGATATAAGTGGTCCAATCACAATGCAAGCCTGAGATGAGGGACTTAGGATTTTTCCTTTTCCGCTTAATAATAAAGTCTATGTCACTGCTTAGTAGACCAAAAGTAGTTGGACTCACCAACCCTGTAGTTATGGCTTCGACATCTTTGCAGATCCCATTCCGACTTGTACAGGAGATTCTTGGCCCACTTTTTGGAATATAACTCCAATCAAAGTCTTTCTCCTAAAAAAAAGATGAGGAACTTCCCTTTTGCTTTGCTCTTCCAAACTAGAACTTGTTCAATGCTACGTGTTTCTTGTATTGCGCATTTCCACTTGGATGGAAGTTAGACCAGATAGCTAAGCCAATTCAGATTTGATTTTGGCTTTTTTTCTTGCCTCGTTTTAGCTTTCGTGTTCAGGGAATTCAATATTGGGTTGTTAAAAAAGAACACTATATATATCGTGAGTTTTTTTTTTTTTTTTTTTTCAATTAATTAGATATACATAGTTTTTTTGGTTGATTCTTAATCTCATGTTCAAAACGTATACTACGTACTATTTAGTTGCAATTAAGCTCTATTGTTTTTATTATTATTATTATATATATATATATATTTAAAATATGAGCTCCTCTGAAGGTAAGGAAATGTTGGAAAGAAGTAAAGACATTTCCATAACAAGGCTTCATGTATTTTTAATAAATGGCTCATGTGGAATAAAGGAAGTGACTACACTTTTTTTTTTTTGGGGTGGCTTTGGACTAGTAATTAATTCGTGAAAGCTAAGTTATTTGGTTGCAGATTTTGCAAGCAACACCAAACGACGCGGTCTAGTAATCTTTTCCCAACGTTTACATGATATTCCTTAGTCGCTTCTAATCTCCATATGCCTATGTTTGAATGATACCGTATTTGCCTTTCTATACAAATGTCATATAATATATACATATAGGGCACCAACTTAGTAGGTTTTATTTTTATTTTTATTTTTTTTATCTATAAGTATTGTTTTGCCTAATTAAAATTCATCACACACATTTTTTAACGATAAAGAGGGAGAGAAAATTATTAAATAATGTATTATTTTTTTTCTAATTACTCAAATTATGATAACTATTAGATAATAATTTAACATCTAAAAAAAATATCTATCTATAGGTGGGAAAAAAAAAATACCTGATTGACAACTATATATATATATTTATTGGTTGCCAATCCAGTAGGTATTTTTTTTACTTATGTGTAGATATTTTTTTTAACTATTGGATCATCATCTAGTGGTGATCCAACGACTATAATGAAGTGCATGAAAATACGTGCATCATTAATGTTATTTATATCTTACTTTTTAATATAAAAAAATATGCAAAAAAATTTTATTGGCCAAAATAATACCTATGTATAGATAAAAAAAAATACCTACTAGATTGGTGCCCATATTTATTTATATTTATGTAAGTATAGTATTAGTTTCTTAATCTATGTTTGGTAGGAGGGAAAAAAAAAGTAGAAAAATAAGTTGTTTGGTAGAAAGGAAAAAGGAGGAGAAATATTTATATTTATGTAAGTATAGTATTAGTTTCTTAATCTATGTTTGGTAGGAGGAAAAAAAAAAGTAGAAAAATAAGTTGTTTGATAGAAAGGAAAAAGGAAGAGAAAAGAAAAAAGAGAGAAAAGGAAATCAAAAAATATTTGGCAGGTCTTACAAAAATTTTTCTCTCCAAATTGAAGTAAAAGGAGAAAGAAAGAGAAATCGATTAATTAATAAGTTTTAAGTTACATATTAATTTTAAAAATTATTATATTAAAAGTAAAATAATCATTTAAAATAAATCAATTTTTTTTTCTTCTCTACGTATCAAATAATCATAAAAAAAAATATTTTTTTCATCGTACATATTTTTTTCCCTCTTATTTTTTAATTCTATCTAATTTTCTTTCCTCTCTAACAATAATAGCCTTAGGCACGTTAAACTTGCGAATGACTTTTTGTAATTTCATTTTGTTTTGAAGTTTCTAAATTAAAATGAATAGTACTTTTTTTTTCCCAAAAAAGTGCTGGCTTAAAAACTAGTGCTTTCATGCAGTTTTACTGTTGCACCTTTAGGAGGATTTTCTTTTGTATGTTTTTAAGGCGGATTACTTAATTAAAAAAATTAACAAATTAATATTTAAATATAAATTACATTAATAAATTAGCCGTCAGGGTGAATGCGCCAACTAGGTAGGAGGTGTTTCTGTGCTCTGCCACAACATACAATAATAAACTATTTACGAAAATCAAGTAAAGGGCACAGTAAAATAATATTAATAATACTCGATAATAAATAAACAAATAATGGTACACAACCGACGTACTATAATAAATAAATATGTTAAGTTTTCTAGTTAATAAAAGAAAAGCGAAAACTTATATAAAGGTTTATCACATTCCTCATCAAATACTAAATTACTAATTTTATTTATTAATTAAATTTCAGAGACGTCATTCACTACATTTTTTTTTCTCTTTTTCTTCTTGTTAAAAGTCTAACAAGATTTTCCACGCCGCCCTCAGATGGATATTGCATATTGGAGTTGGAGAAGCTAATTTCCACTTGGCGAGTACCAAATTAAGCCATGAAATCCCAGCCACCGACTCTAATCCCCAAGGTAGGCCCCACACCCATCTCAGCCGTACACACATTATATATATATATATATATATATATATATATATATATATATATATATATATATATTGATCTATTCCAAATTCAAATCCAGCCAACTTTTCAAAAAAATTTACAAAAAAAAAAACATAACCCGTCAAAAGGGCCATTTTGCCCTATTTTTAATAACTTTAAAGAAAACCCAAAGAAGCACACTACGAACTATCCTGGAAAATGTACCTTAACTCAGCTCAACTCTCTCCATCTACATCTATATATTCCTCTCAACCAAACCCACCTTCATACTGATGCAACGACAAACTATATCTTCATTAAGTCATATTCTCTCCTCTTATTATTATTATCATTCTTATCACTATTCCAAATATATAAATTAATGGCAAACATATTAAGGAGATCCAAAGACACCATTATGGGCCACGGCGGAGCAGCAGGCCGGCCCAGGCCCGATGGTCGCTGCAAGAGGCACCCCAAGCACCGCCAGTCCCCCGGCGTTTGCTCGCTTTGCCTAAGAGAAAGGCTCTCTCAGCTAAACAAAATGGACCCCACCTCATCATCTCGTAGAATTACATCCGCGGCTTCTGGCTCTTCTACGACATCTTCTTTGTCTTCATATTACTCGTCCGAGTCTGAGGATGAGGAGTCCGAGTGCGAGTCTCCCATGCAGTATTGTCGTTATCGTTACGGTGGTTATAATCACAGGAAGGGTAGTAGTAGTAATTCGGTGTCGTCGTTTATGTTAAGTGGGAACAATGTGCTTAAGAAGAGTAGATCGTTGGCTTTCGTTTCGAGAAGAGAGGAACGTAGTGATGGTGATCGTCAGAGAAGAGCAGGTGGTGGTGGTGGTGGAGGGTTTTGGTCAAAGTTGATTCATCCAAAGCATAGCAACGATAATAGGACGTCAAGTACGGATCATCAAGAGACTAGATTCATGCATTCTAGAACCGTTAGAGAGAGATCAGTATTGCCTCAGATGGTGCATTGAGAAAGATTCATATATAATATATATTATGATCAACGTCGTAGCTAGTTAATTTCTTCTTGCTTGAAGCTGTCTGTTATTATTAATATTATTATTGGTTTGATTTTTTTAAGCTTTTCTTTTCTTTGGGTAGACTAGGAAAGAAACAAAGAACGAAACAAATTAGTACAGAGATGGGGGGAAGGGGAAAAACAAAAAGAACAAGAACAAGAACAAGAATTTTTTTGTATATATGCGTTCAAATATTACTATTATGTAATGATATGAATCTCATATAGTTTGGTGTATAATTTTCTACATGTATTCATATTAATATGTAACGCGCGCTACCTGCAACTATTAATTTTGTTGTAGAAATTAAAGAAATTTACGATTTGATTATTCTTGTATTTTTTTTTTTGTATATATTAAATGGTATTGCAATTGGGATCGAAGATACGCTGATCTTAATTTGTTTTAAAGTGATAAGACAAAAAGAATTCTTATACGTATTTGAAGCAAAGCAAAGAAACAATCTGGCATGACTTGGCTGGTACTTATTATTACTTTAAGCGCGCGCTAATTAATAGTGTTTAATAAATTTTCAGAATATACCCTAGATTAATTTTCTTCCAACCCACAAAATCTCTTGATCATGATCACTTGACAAAATCAATGTAAAGTCAATCCACACGAGGTATTTAGGGTTGATTTTTTAAGCAAATGTTTTTTAGTCTAATGTATATACATAAATAGTCAAGATGTGAAAAGGCATAAATTTATATATGATATAAATATTAGACCTAGTAAAACATGCTTATAGTACCGTCGTATTAGAGAGGTATATATCCCACATTCGGGGCAGTTTCCTGATGGGTTGTAAAGTTGGAAGTGTGAAGCTGGCATGATAAAATTGAAAAATCTCCGTCTAGCTATCTGAAAAGGCGGATAATTCCTCGAATATCAACTTCTGGGCAACTTCCCAAGGACTTCAAAGTCGTCAAGACTAACTGCATAAAAGAAAGAGACGTGATAAAGTTTTGTGATTAGTAGTGCCTGTCCCACATTAATATAAAAATTAATCATAGTAATCATAACTAGTACATGTTCACATGACATATAACCTTTTTTATTATTTCAATATTGTTATATGTAATAGGGCATGTAGGATATGTACATATATATGGGATATACAATAGGATAGGTGCCAATTGCGATGTCTCTATATTTCATTGGAATTGATGCTTTTCTAACATTTTAAATATTTATGATTCAAAAAAAAAAAAAATCTGATGTTTACTTTTAAAAAAAAAATGATCACTCATCATATAAATGGGAAATTCTCCGCTGGCCAGGAAAATATCTATATATATATATATATATATAAATATATATATATATATGGCACTAATCTAGTAGGTATTTTTTTTTTTTACTTATGTATAAGTATCAATTTGGCTAATGAAAATTTAGCATACACATTTTTTTATTGTAAAAAATAAGAGAGAGAAAGAGCATTAATAATGTACGTCTTTTCATGCATTTCATTATAGCCATTGTATCACCGTTAGATAATGATCCAACAACTAAAAAAAATACCTACTCATAGGTAAAGAAAAAAAATACTTATTGGATTGGCAACTATATATATATATATATATATATACTATCTAGTAGTATTTTTTAAAAAAATTGGCATAAGTATAACCAGCAGTACAATTTCAAATTTTCATATCTTGATCAAAAGTATACAAATCTTATATAATTTGATGAACTATTGATGATCCATAAACGCAAATTTAAGGTATTTTAGAGTATAAATGTATAATGCGTATTCTGTATCTATAAATGTGTAGACGAATATTACTCCAATCATTCAAAATTATACAAACGAAAATGATTGCTCGTAAGTGGGCTCTTTTTTTAATAAAAAAATAAAAATAAAAATGAGCTTCTCAAGAGAATATCATTACTTGAAGCAAAAGAGTTTCAGTTATAGTAAAGATATAAGAATTATAATTTCAAACTCCTCAAAAAAATGAGATGAAAAGTGGATCATAAATACAACAGCAATAAGATTATTTATAGGTTACCATAATTCTCCAATAAAAGAAAATAACAAGGGTCACCGACAAACTATATGATTCCAACACTAAGTGAGATCAATACCTGTTAAAAAGAAAACAATTTAACTGCCTAACAGATCTAAATTAAAAAGAAAATTCAGATTCAAGATCTGGTAAGACGAACTTATAATAAAAAAAAATATAATACTACAAACCAGATTTAAATTTAGACTTATTAGAAAATTAAAAAAATCTTTCATCCCGCGAGAAGTTGGAGAGAGATAAAGGAGGAAGAGGAACAGGAGAGAGAGGAAGAGAGACCACAAAAGGAAATACTCCCTCTCCGGTCTTTGTGAGAACAACAGTTGAACTTGAGAGAAAAGCAGGTAGAGAGAGAGAGAAAGAGGGATAATGGAAGTGGGCTCCTTGTACGTTGATATGTATTTTTTCTTGTCGTCCTCTTAATTAGACTATTACATGGTACTCATCTAATTCATCTCCTTCTCATTTTGCCCCTTTTTTTTTCCAAAAAATAAAATTGTATCATGTATCTATCTAGGAGTAGAACCACATATGGCCAGAGAGGGCAATTTCCCCTTGAATTTTTTTTCCTTATAAATAACATGTATTTTTTTTTCAAAATTAATATTTGCCTCATTTAAATTTAGTCTTTGCCACTCCTAAACTTGTAAATTTTAAGTATGCTCCCCAAGTTTGGAATTAAACCTTCCTTCAATTAAAGAATATTTGATTTTTGCTTCATCTGAATTAAATTCATGCTCTGCCCCTATCTATCCAATTCTCGAGATAGTATATCTATCTTAATGTGAATTGAGATTTAGACAGACGAGTATTCTTTACAAGTAAGCTAACTACTCCATGAATTTAATTTAGGATAAACAAAATATTAAATATTTAGAGCCTAGTTATATTGACGAAAAGCAAAATGTCTCATGCGCTACGCACACACAGATCGACCTTCATGGTATACTCGACATTGGGGTTAGAAGGGTTGCATTAACCCACCTCCTAAGGGCGTGGGGGATAGACCTCTAGAATAAAATTTTTCTAGTAAAGGTATATTAATAAGAGGTATTTTTGAAATTTTGTACATGTATTTCGGTTTCCCTAATTTACTTACCTTACATTTAAGGTATCAGAGAGTTGAGTTTGGATAAGGAAGACTAGAGAGACTTGACAGAATTTGATAGAGGCACAGGGTGTAAGATTTTTCTTATAATCTTTCATCTACATCATAGTGAAAAGCCGCAATAATTAAAAGTGTATATAACTTTCATGTTTAGAGGGAATCTCTATAAATTCATTTGTATGCTTACTTTTATTTTTTGCTTTTGATTTGCTCTTAATACGTAATAACAGAATTAGGCACGTTAATCCCAACGTACAGAATGTGTTTCTTACTGTTAAAATTAATTTCTCTTTCTCTTGTTGCAATATATATCTTGGTCTGGAACAAAGTCTTACAGTGTATATTTTATACGAATAATCTTGCTAGTTCTTAGATATATATACCTCCCTATATAGCCAGTAGCAAATTATAAATATCTGAATACTCGTAAATAATGCATGACATGTATAAATGGAGAGAGATGAATATTAAAGCAATCCAATTATTTATATACTATATATTATATTATCAAATGTCAAATCATCACAAAAATCCCATCAATGTTGCAGTGTTACACGATAATCCCCAAGGAATAAAAAGTATAAAGAAATTATAAGCCATTCATTATTAACAATTTTCAATGTCATATATATATATAGATATATATTAATGGTTGGTCCTTATTCGAAATTAAAGAAAATTTGTTGCATTTTCGTTAAGGTTAGTAGCTCATATATATTTTGCCTGTTGTTCCTTATTCAAATCTTATCATGTTAGGAATAAATGGTTAAGTACCTTTTCATCTTCTGTATGTTGATAACATAATTTATATATCTTTCTTTTAAGTTATGTTTGCAATAGGGAAAAAAATTGTGAGGAAAAAGTTAAAAGGAAAAGAAAAGGGAAAATATTTTCCTAAAATTCTATAAAATTTAGTTTTTGAAATTTTTTCTCTCATAATCTTTTCATTATAATCTAAATCTTCTAAATTTACTAAAAACATCCTTATAGAATCTTCATAAAAAGTTTTTCTTCAATCTTTAATAAAATCCAAACAAAAGAAAATAGAGTCTTAATATGTAAAGATCCATTAATTCTTCAGGAAATTTTATGTCTCTGCTATTATTCCTACTACCTTTTAACAACCCACTTTTGCATCATACTTAGATTTGAAAGAAATAAAGAAAGGGAAAAAAGTATTTAATTTTTTGTATTTTCGTAAACTCAATTTTTAGCGAATCAGCCCTCTTGTCTCTCTGTTCCCTGTTCGTAGTCGGAAATGGACCTGATTGGGATTTAGGAGTAACTTAAGCCTAACTGATATCTTTTATAACGCATTTTCAGAATGAATTTTTTAGATCTTGTCATGAAAAATTTTAACATTTTTTTTCTCTCTTTTGTGACCGTTTTAAGAGGTCACAAAAGATACGAAAAAAGGTTGCAAAATTTATGATTAATCCTATATAAATATGTCGTATCAAAGGACTCATAAAAAAGTAACCAAATTACGCGACCCAAATCCCTATTGTGATTGCTGGAGAGAAAGATATGGGTAGGATTAATTCGGAACTTTTTTGTGAATTTTTTTAAAAAATGACATTGCTAGGAGTGTTTGGAACGCTTTGACCCATGCTCGAGTTCCTTATTTGTAAAAAGCTCCTAAAAATGTCATAAATAATGACTTTTTCACCGCCAAGAAACTCTTGACTATCGGTCTGCGTACTTAATATTTTTAGTCACTTTTAAAAAATGCACAAAACAATCATTTTGGCCCAAACTAATCTCACCGTGTCCTTTCTCATTACTGGACAACTGTTAAGACGAACTGAGCCCAAACATTTGGGCCAAGTTTTTTTCGAATGGGGTAGCCCACTAGGTTTATTTTGGGTTTCTAATACTTTACTTAAAGATATATATACTGTTTTTTAGAATAATACCACTTTTTAGTTTTTTTAGAAAAGTACCATTTTTAAAAATTACTGAGTGTTTGAAAACTGGTTACTAATTATTAGTTATATACTAGTTATAAATATATTTGGTTACTAGTTACTAGTGCTAAAAAATGGGTTACTGGTAACTAGTTACTATTTTAGAAAATAGTATTTTTAATTTTTTTTAACTAAAAAGTAGCATTTTTCTAAAAAAGGTGGTACCAAATTTATAAAAAAACTGAGCCCGTAAATGTGTAATTCTTTTCTAAAATATTCATAGATGGCCTAATTTTCTCATCGTTTTTCTTGCCATTTCCAACTATTTTGGTGAAAGATCATACTAGCATGCACAATTGAACCATTTCATGAAAAAAAAAAAAGTGTTAATAATAGTAATGACCCTGGATTATATTAATGTACCACTTTGGCCTCTAAATTTTCAACTTATATGGTAAGACTCCTGAATTATGCAATTTTATAGCAATGGCCACTTTATTATAAACTATTAGTTTCCTAACAGAAAATAGTCATGAATAAAGCATATAATTGGACTTAATACTTCTATGAGTCAAAAATCTCGTTCTTAGCTATAGTTATCAAACTCTATGTTTTTCGCATGATTCATTTCTGTTAAAAATTTACAGTATATAAAAAAAAGGTAATTGCTTTAATAATTACATAAATCTTGTTAATATATTGCGTAAGTTAAAAATTTAGAATCTTCTTCTTGATCATAGTTATAAATTAAGTGTTTTATAATAATGTATTTCTGTTAAATATTTAATAATTTATGACAAAAAAATTATTTTTTGTAATAATTATATAATTCATGAATATTGTTACGTAAGTTGAAGATTCGAAAGCTAAAATAATATCATAAGTATAAATCAAGAATCGTTAACCCGTGAACTTGAAAAAACAAAGCAAGCACAAATGTAAAATGCTACAAGTCCTTTAATCCTTTGGTTACGTCATATTGAGTATACATTCATAATAAGAATAATACTTTGTACTTTTCTACTTTGAAAGTCAATCCCACAAACAAGAAAAAGAGAGAGTTGCTGGTCGATATAAAATTGCATTTTTTTTAAAATTTAGTTGGAAATGTGCTAATAATCGCATCAATTAAGTGACCTAAATTAAGTTGACAAGTACTCCTGCAATATTATATTAGCATTGACAACACCACTACAATATCAGCCTGAAAGTGGATGCCTGGCATCCACTTTTAGTGGTGTTGTCAATGCCTCCTGCAATAAGTATTTTCATTACTATATCAGCCTGAAAAAAGAAAAAAGGAAAAAAAAAAAAGATCAACATGAAAATGACCAATATTACATCTGGCTCTGAATCATACTTTCTTCTTTTTCTAAATAAATTTAAACACGTACTTCCATTTCATTTTTGTATTTAGGAAACTATTTAATATGCTTTTTGGGTTTAGGTGAACTAGTTCTCTGTGTTCCACCATTCATGTTAAACCAGCACTAATGATGCCAAAGAAGAAACAAAAAGTTTGGGCTAGCATTCATGTTGGGGTTGTAATAATGAATTTGTTTAACAAACCATTTCCATAATGCCCTAAAAACCAACAACTTCAAACTCGTATGCCATCAAGTTGACTAAAAGACTAGTGAGCTTCTTTGTTTTTTTTTTTTTTTTTGAGAGAGAGAAAGTGAGCTTCTTTGTTATTATCACATTTTCTAAATCAAGAAAATACAAAAATTAATAACCCGTCACCGAATTTTAGGTGGTAAAGTTAATAATGACTCCACTTCCTCGTGTGTGTTGGTGCTTTTATGCACTCGACTCATATTGTATCACCGTCCATTAATTAATACATATGTGAAATGGGGTGAGACTATGACATGCATTTTTGTCAGTATATATTAAGCTTTAGCAAGTATACATTTCTGTTTTACCAACACTAGCTCAACTCTCTGAAAATCGATCCTTAAAGAAAATAAAAATATATCTTGAATGGACATTATGATAATGGGACGATGTAGATAAAAGAGATTAGTTTTTCACAAAACTCTTGATTTTTTTTTTTCTTTTGAAGACCATATAAAATGTTGCAATCAATACTGCAGGCTGCGGTGGACTGCAATGCAAAACGATTATTTCAAATGTTTAATCATGAAAATATTGATAGCCATTATATTTGCAAGAGTTTCTTTTTTTTTTTTGTCCTCTTGTTTTTGCGTCGAAGGCTCAAATAAGATCGAATTAAGTTATTATATATGAGCCTTTCTATGAAAACTAATAGACACCAAATGTCGCAATGTGTCAATGTACCTACGCTGCACTAGTATTAGTGAAAATAAATACATAAATAAATAAATAAACAATATTAATTCCCTTCTAGTTTAAGTCGCCATCAATTCCACGCTTCTATTGACTAGAAAATATAATGGTTTTGCCGAAATTCCATCTGAAACTCGTGTCGAGAAAAAGCCAAGGAGGGAGTCCCAGTTTGTTGTGGTGAGATTGTTTGCTATAAGGTTTTTTTATTACTAACACTGCAACAAAAAAGGTCTTTTAAGGCGCTTTATAAATACCTTGAATGCTTTTCACGGCACCTACAAAAGCGCATTGGTTCCAGGTGCCGTAATAGGCCTTGGCTACCAAGGCACTTGTAAGGTGCCTTGGTATCTAGATACGAAGGACCTTCACGGTGCCTTATAAGTGCCGTAGTACATATTTCCAGAGGATATTTGTAATATATTTGTCTATACTACCCCCTGAAATTTTATAAATATAATCCAAATTCATTACATACACCAAATATTTCAAATAAAATAGAGTATAAATATAAATTTACATACTAATATTAAATTAACATAATAACTTGATCATAATCATTCCCATATAGTCTATATAAACTAAGTATATATATATATGTATTAGTTTTTTAAATCAAACTAACATGATCATAAAAGACTACATAGTTTAAATAAACAAATATTAAGAACCTCAAATGAGAAATTGTATTAGTTCTTTGACCTACTCTTCAAGAATTCTATTGATATCATCCTTTGTATAGAAATTTTGTCCATTAAACTACAAATTTTAAACACCTTATTTGTTAGAAAGTGATCAATCAAACTATAAATTAGAAGAGAACTAATAAAACATATGGTTACATACCATTGTGGTAAATGATTTAACATTAGCTTGTTCAATGACTTCTCTCATAAATTTATATATGTAGAATCTGCACTCAATACTTGTCGGTTGTCTTGAGCACTATACAAAAGCATAAAGTAAACATAAGTAATTTTAATTAATCTTCCACCCAACAAGTATTATTAATTCAAGTTTAATACCTTTATTAGCTTATAAACCGGACCATTTGGTCTTCCTTTCTTCTATTTTTCTACATTATATATGTTGAATGCACTTTGAATTGAAAATACACAAACACAATAATAAAAAATTAACAATAGCATCCATAAGTAAAAATACTATAAGAAACTGAACTATAACAAAATAACTATTAGAAAACTTACTTGATCATTGTTAAACCAATTTCCTCACGGAGAGCTAAGCCGAGAGGATCTATTACTATGCATAATCTTTGAGAGGATAAATAATAA
Source organism: Parasponia andersonii (assembly GCA_002914805.1). NCBI lineage: Eukaryota > Viridiplantae > Streptophyta > Magnoliopsida > Rosales > Cannabaceae > Trema > Trema andersonii. Next base: position 60,732 of record JXTB01000305.1, on the reverse strand, counting down.
GCAACATCCAATGTTCCCTACTCATAAAATTGATGATAAAGATTATTAATAATGTAACAATTATCTTCATATAGAAAGTAGTTGATATGAAAATTTGTTAAGTTTAAAATCTTACCCATAATTCTAAAGTGTAATTAGAAATTGATGTTCATTCTCCATGGATAATATCCGGGTTACTAAACTTATAGCACGATCCTCATGTGGACCACCTTGTGTAGCAATTGCACTAGGATCCATGAACATATACCTAGCTTAATAGCCATATTAGGTCACTAAATAGTGTAAATGCCTACAAGTACAAAATATAATGTGAATTAAGTGTTGTATTATATAATTACCAACTATAGATATATGTATATATATGAAGTTCTATAAATATATATATATATATATATATATATATAAACTTCTTACCTCATGTATAACGTAATAGGTACGGCCCCAATCTTTTGTAACGTACAAAACTCAATTATGTCTTCTTTGAATACGGGCAAATGAAAAGCTTCACCAAATACTTCTTCATCAAAGGGAACATGAACAACAACACCTTTATCTACTCCTTGAATGGTATTCAATAGTAATCTTATAGAAGCTGGTATACCAACAACAAATCTAAACTGTGTTTGTGTAACATATTCCGTTTTCGTTCTTTGTGGATGTACTCTTTCTTGTGTTTGAAGTGGCTGTGATTGTGAAGATTTATTCTTCCTCGTTTGATGCCTATTTATATCATTAAACTCCTAAAATCCAAATAAATGATGAAATGTTAACATACAAGTTAATAATTCACATTAGAATTCAATAAATGATGAAAATATTTGGAAAATGGGCCTGCATACCAAATTATCTTCAAAGATGACAAGCATCTTAGGCCATGCAAGATACGATCCAAGTACATCACCTACTAACCTTGTATCATCATCTGGATTTAGAATAAGAATGAGAGTTGTAATATCAAGAATAACCTCTACTAATACACGAAAATTATGCTCCCCCAATTCTCTGCTGTGAATAATAGTTGATGAGATTGACTCTTGTACATGTCCTAAAGCAACTATGTTATCACGAGACCCCACTGCAACCTTGCATGGTCGGTTCTACAATATAGAAAATCAAACACAATTTATAAATATAAGTGCTTAATAAACAAATAAGAAAGAAACTCATATAAACATACTTTTTTGAGTCGTGAAGATATTCCTACAGTCACCATTGGATTTACATATATCGCTTGTGGTTGCACTTCTTCTCTTTGAACTTCTGGCCGTGAAAGAGTTGTATTAGAATCACCAACATTACTTTATTGTCCTGCTTGATTCTTAGCAATTTCTGCTTTGAACCGTTCTTCTTGTTCTTTAAGCATTTGTTGCATCTTACGTGTTTGTTCATCTTGCCATTGTTTCAAATCAAATGATTGTTGCTTCTTTGTTGGAGCAGGTTGATGAAAATATTGTCTGTGGCTAACATGAAATCTCATTCCCCGTACACGTTTAGAATATTCAGGAGTGCCTAAAGCCATTGTTGAGATATCATTAGAACCGTCTATCTCGAGATTTCCCTCTTGGAACTATTGAGTATAATCTTCCTACAAAACATGTACAAAATTGAACATTAGACTATGCTATATTTTTACAAAATTACAAATTACTATAATTAATATGTTGTAATAAGCAACTTACAATTCTATCAACTATCACTTTGATTTCCTCAGTATGGCCTCTTTTTTTAGGAATACGTCCTCTACTCCATAGCTCAGATCTATCAATACCACATCGGCTCTCGTCTTTTTCAATCTTAGTTTCTAATCCAGCATAATCTAAGCGAGACATACGATGTGGATATTTATTTTGCGTTGCTCTTCCCTGTTATACTTTCCTAGCTTCTTCCCATTCTACACTTACTCTTTTCTTAACAAACTCATTCCAAACTTTAGGTTCAATCTATGTTGCATATGATGCTGAAAGGTGCTGTAATAACTCTGGACAAGTATGTCTATACTCATAAATCAGTTCAGTTGTAATCCTAGACTTAAAATCTCTCTATATTTTCCTATAACTTTTTACAGTTTCTTTTTTTACTTTGTAGTCCAATACAAATGTTTCCTACAATGTAAAAGAAATAATGTTAATACCAAATATATATTCTAATACATATGAAATAGAAAGATTCATGTTCATACCAATATTATATGCCAGAGCTCATCTTTTAGGTCCTTCGATACAAGTGTCCAGTTAGCAATATTGATTGGGATATTGTGACGAACCATAAGGCCACAAAAGCTTGCCAAATGTTTACTTTTATCCCCAGTTGGTTGTTCCCATTCATTGTACGTGATAACTTCTTTTTTGTTATCACTTTTTTTTATAATCAACTCCTTCATTTGAGTCGTTCCTCTTGGTTTCTTTTTGTGTTTTCTTTCACCTTGACTACTTTGTGATGGTATAAATTGGTAAACATCATCTGCACCTTCATTTTCTATGTTAATAATTACCTATTAAATAATAAAACCATAAATGTAGATCAAAACTTAAGATAGAAAATAATATGCATGTAAACATAAGAAATAATATATTTAAAAAAACAAAACATCAATCCATAAAGATATAAAAATGAAACAAAAAGATGTAACTTATTTGATTTGTACCTTATTGGTTTCTTTCTTTGATTATCAGTCCAACTACCTTCACTATCATCTCGTAAACATGTAACATCGCCTTTATTAACGTCTTCTATTAAAACCTCTACCGAAACTCCTTTTGAGAATATTTCATAAGCAACAAGTATTTTGTTCTCATCTTCAACTCCTAAATTTTGATATTCTTTCGGTTTTATTGCAAGAATAATTGATCATCGAGCATCAAGTGGATCATTGACGTAAAATACTTATTTTGCTTGTGTTGCCAATATAAATGGATCATTCTTGTGACCTATCCGGTTTAGATCAACTAAAGTGAAGCCTAACTCATTTTCTCTAACCCCATGGTTACTCTCCACCTATTGACACATAAACACCGACAACCAAAATGTGACAAAATCAAGTTCTCAAATTTTCTCGATAACACCATAGTTATCATATCATCCTCTATTGGGTTTTTATCCTTAGAACTTGAAAATTGTATGATTTTTGCAACAATACTTACCCCACTATTTTAGGTTGTTATTATGTTATCGCGGTTTCTTGTACTAAAATAAATACTGTTAACTTAATAAGCATTATACTTAATTACATCTAATGATGGTCCATGTGATATCCATTTCAATGTATCAGATAGATTGTGTGTTGCCTTATTTATTTCAACTACAATCTATTTAAAATACAAAATTAACAATTAGAAAACCCAATATATTAGTACTCATGCTCTAAAATAGAGAAAAAATGAAATAAAACTATTAATTGTAACAACTAATTGGAATTACCCGTTCGCAAAACCAACTAATAAAAGTTCGATGATGTTCATCATGGATCTACTTCTCTCTTTTTGATTTCATTGAGAATTGTGTTTTGATCTAATTTATATGCTCCCTTCAAAAAATTAACCCCAATGTAAACCATTATTATTAAAGAATTCAACATTCAATCAATGAAAATCTAATTCACAATAAAACTTACTCGATGAAAGGTTGGATTTCAGCTATATTTTGTAACACAGTTGACATGCTTGGTCTAGTTGTTCTCGTTTAACTGTACACACGACACCACCACTTATTCTTTTATTAATATTTGAAGATGTGGGTACTCCGATAGCTTCTACATTTGCTAAATACTCAGAACAAAACTCAACAGCTTCTTCTGCGATATTACACTCTACAATGCATCCTTCTGGCTGGCTTCGATTTCTAACATATCCTTTTAGAATTTTCATATATCTCTCAAATGGATACATCCATCTCAAATAAACAGGACCATATAACTTCACTTCTCTAACCAAATGTACAGTAAGATGTATCATTATATCAAAAAAACTAGGAGAAAAAAACTGCTCGAACATGCACAATGTTACAACAAGTTCACATTGTAGTTCGTCTAACTTGGATATATCGACCACCTTAGAACTTTTTTAGGTAATATGGACTTGATCGCTATAGGTAGCAGATGTTGTATTAGGGTATGACAATCATAAGATTTAAGTCCAACTAGTTTCAAATTGTTCGTATCCACTAATATTCTAATATTAGAAGAATAGCCTTCAGGAAACTTCACATTAAATAAAGATTGACACAATTGATATTTTTCTTCATTTTTCAATGTAAAGCAAGCAGGGGGTAAATATGTTCGCTTCTCCCCTACTTTAGGAGCTAACTCTTTTCGAACACTCATGTCAACAAGATCCATACAGGTACCAATACTATCCTTATTCTTTCCTAGAATATTTAATAAAGTTCTAATTATACTATCACATATGTACTTCTCAATATGCATGACATCTAAGTTATGTCTCAGAAGTAAATATTGCCAATACTCCAACTCAAAGAATATAGATTTCTTCTTCTAACAACTCT
>JXTB01000305.1:22668-55765 GCA_002914805.1 Parasponia andersonii | reverse complement strand
TTCGATATAAAATACAATCATTTGGGCAAGCATGAATTTTCTCATATTGCATACCCAATGAGCATAAAGTCTTTTTAGCCTCATAAAAGGAAGGTAGCATCTCATTATCATTTGGCAATATCTCTCCTAGTAAAGCTAACAAGTCTGAAAAACTTTTATCACTCAATCCATGTCTTGCTTTCAAATTATATAATTTTAATAATGCAGACAACTTTGTAAATTTCGTACAACCCGGATAGATTGGTTTCTTAGCATTATTAAATAATGATTGAAACTTAATAGGATCTACATCTGTTTCATGCTATGCATCATCAATCATTTCAAAAATATCATCATTTAAATCTAACTCATAATCATCTCTTACACTCTTCTTTGATGAAAATCCGGCAATTAGAACCTTTTCACCATGCCAAATCCATTGTTTGTAACTTTGATCTATTCCATTGAAATATAAGTATTCTTTTATCTTTTTAACACTTATCTTTTACAAATTTCCACATTTAATACACGGACATGGAATTAAATTGGAATCTTTAACATTTTCAATAGCAAACTCCAAAAAACTATCAATTCCCTTTCTATATTCAGTCGATAGTCTATCCGCCAATATCCATTCTTTATTCATTCTAAGCACAATTGAAAAACAAAAAATAAATAAATAAACAACTGATATAAAAAACTAACTAAATTGAGTACCATAAAAAATTGTATATAATCTCCCCTATTTCTAGCATTAACCAATTGAGTAACTAAACCACCAATTATACATTAATACTCATTTCAAATTATTTTTATATTTGTAAGTACTACCAATTCAGAACTTAATTTATTCTTAAATAATCTCATTTGTTACAAACAATTTGTCAATCAACCAAATATAACATATGACAAAATAATATCAACACAAATAATAAACTCAAGTAATCCCACACAATTATAACATCATCATATCACCACAATATATAATTTCCTATATGATATCATATCTCATCTAGTTTAAATTTTCTAAAATAATAAGATAAAACCAACATAAAAGTGACATAAGTCAATAAAAAAAAAAATTGAGAAAACATGTCTCAGTTTGCTCAGTTTACTAATTCACAAGTAATCTAAGTACTCTAACTTCTACTAAAATCTATACACAAATTAAAATAATAAATAAAATTAGACATCTATAATCCACAATACTTTAAATTTGAAAATCCATATATTTGAAATAAGTATATATGCAAAATAAGAATTTTGACAACTAAAAAATGATATAGAATTCTACAACAACAATCTATATCCAACAAAATAAAAAATTTTAGAATCAAAGATCTCAAGTTAACCTTTCAAAGTATCTAATATAAAATTTGTAGAAATTGAGAGAGCCTACCTCAATTTTAAACTTTTGCAACTAATGATCAACTCCACATGACTTCTCCCAATTAAAAACTTTGAATATATAAATTTCTAAAAAACTACACAATATTCAATTAAAATTGCATAAATTTGGATTAATTGACACTAAGGATGGAAATTAAAAAGCATAACCTAATATATGATTTCTAGTAAATAAACATGAAATTAGTATAAATTCATATAACACACCTTCAATTTGAAACTTTTTACAACTAAATGAACTCACATTTCACCTAAAATAAATTAAAAAAATTAGCAATAAAATAATAATAAATTCAGATTAATTTGCACTTAAATAGCAAAACATACCCAAAAATAAGATTTCTAGTAAATAAATAGTCTAACTAATACTTACAAGAGTAAAGATTATCAATACATGCTCAAGATATTCACGTTTGATAAATTAGGGTTCCAAATATAAACTCTTTCAAATATAACCTAAAACATGAAATTTTTGCAAAATAATTGGTCAAAATCATGGTTAAGACAATGGGTAATCTAATTTTAGTGACAAAAATGAGTTTAAAAGCTTAAACATACCTTGTTTGCCGGAAAAAATGGTGAAAATGGTGAAAGGGGAAGACTTGGCCGCGGCTGGAAGTGAAGAGGAAAGGGGGAGCGAGTTGTCTGCTAGGCTCGTTTTGGGGTCCTTTATATTAGGCCTCTAGCACGGCACCTTATGGGCACCGTTAAAGATGGGATACCACCGTGCCTCTTAGGCACCGTAGTATTGCCTCTGTTTATCATAGCACTTATTAAGCACTGTGATAGTTAATCAGTTATCACGGCGCGTCCGTACATGTGCCGTGATAGTAGATATTTTTAGTAGTGCCAAATCCCTTAAATTTGGAATAATTCACTAAAATTAACCCTAATTCATTTTTTTAGAGCAACGAACCCAAAATAATTTAGTAAAATTAATTTTGAACTCAATTTTTTAAAACAAAACTCTCTGAAGTCTTCTTAATATTAAAACAAAACCTCCTGAAGTCCCCTAATATTAGTTTTATTAGAAAAAAAATTTTTATGTTAGTTTGTTTACTATTAAGCCTTTATTCTCTTATTTATAGCTTTCAGATCTTCAATATCATTTTTTTATTTTTTTATTTTTTATTTTTATTTTTATTTTTTAAATAATAATTTCCTTTTATTTTTAATTTTATACTGCTGAATGAGTACCTTTTGGGCAAGTATTAATTGACAATAATTTTGGATAGAAAATATTAAAACAGATTAACGTGAAACAAATAAATAATACTGAGGACCTTAAAGTTGAAAATAAGAGAATGAGGACTTAACAGTAAAAAAAAATTAAAATAAATATTTTTTTTCTAACAAAACTAATATTATGGGATTTTATGAGATTTTACTCTAATATTATGAGACTTCAGGGGCTTTATTCTAAAAAATTGAATTCAAGATTAATTTTACTAAATTGTTCCGAATTTAGGAGATTTCGTTCTAAAAAATTGAATTCAGAGTTAATTTTATTGAATTATTCCGAGTTCAGGAGATTTTGATAATAAAATTAGTAATAAAAACTCTTGCTTTGACTTATATAAATTTTAGGAAATGAAATTGAAACTTTTTTATTTTATTTTTATTTTTTTAGTTTTTATTGTTGAGATGCTAAAGACAGAATTCCCAACTTTTTAAAGGCCACTGATGAGTTGTGTCCTGTGAAATGAAAGCGAATTATATTCATTTTTAATTTACAAGAAAACAAAACACTTCAATATCTGAGAAAGACGACAGAAGAAGAAGAAGAAAAAAGCAAAAAAAGTAAATATACTTGAATGTGTATGTGCTATTTCTCATCATAAAGTCGTAGTGCAGAGGAAATTTTGAAAGTAACATCTAATATTTGGGCAAACTTCCAATCATATGGTTAGCAACCTGAAGTATGTATAGTTGTACCACTTGCCAGCTTAATAAATTGTAAATCTAAAATGAAACTAATTAAATGGCTCAAATTCATTCAAGGTGCTTTCGGGTTTTTTTTTTTTTTGATAGATAAATCGGTCTTTAGCAGAAATTTTAAATATATTTGAAGAAGATATTTTCCCTAACTAAATGAATAAGTTCACCACCATCCACTTCTAAAACAAACTTACGCAAATTATGAGAAGTTTTATCACATTAACTACGACGTACCTCAAAAAAAAAAAAAAAAAAAAAAAAAAAAAACTATGGCATTAAAGAAATAGGAAAATAAGCAAATACATTCAACAACAAACTATATTCTTAGTAAGATGTTGAATGATTGTTAATTAATACATCCAACTTCATTAACGGGTGATTTTAAGTTGATAAACTTCGAATCTTGCAAAAAAAGACTATCCACCGTACGAGTTGCTCTTCTGAAAGATTTAATGACTAATTTCCCATATAAATCAATACTTTTCGTCATTTATTGTTCTAATTTTGAAACTAAATCCACACAAAAAACGATCATAAAATTCGAATCTACCTTCACTCAACATAAATGACTATTAAACAAAATAAAACAAAAAAAAAAAATTAAAGAAAATCTTATTGCAGAGAGATCTGATTCTCAAGATCTCCTTCCCCGGTGAAGTACAATCCACAGGCGATATCTGAGATACGAAGGAAATTTGGAGGAAAAAAAGAGCCGCTAGAGGTTATGCTGTCCAAAGTGCTTCGGACTTGGTTGCGAGTGCCTTTATTTGTCTATTTATTTATTTCTTGTTAACTATGCTAAATATCTTTTTTCACATGTTAATTCACCTGAATGGTATTATTTGCACAACTACTATTATGTATATATATTTGGAAGGAACTACTATTTGAGTCTTGACGTTAAAATATAGAGAGAGACTTGGACATTGGAAAAGCTAGCTCCATATGTGCAGTCCCAATTAGCCTGGTTTCTTTTGCATTTATAATTTTCTCCGATAAAATAGTTCCAAAGTGTATGTCAATCATCATCCTCGGGCCCTTGAAATGGTCCAGACCTTAAGGCTTTTTTATATTCATTCTTTTAAATTTTTTTTTTTACTAATGATGTTTTAGTTTATATATATATATGGTTGCCAATCCAATAGGTATTTTTTTTTTTTTACCTACGAATAGGTATTTTTTTTTTAGCCGTTGGATCACCATCTAATAGTGATCCAATGACTATAATGAAGTGCATGAAAAGATGTGCATCATTAATGCTCTTTTTCCCTCTTACTTTTTACAATAAAAAAATGTGCATGCTAAATTTTCATTGGCCAAATTGATACCTATGCATAGGTGAAAAAAAATACCTACTAGATTGGTGCCCTATATATATATATATATATATATGTTGGTGCTATTCTTACTAACTGTCCACGTATCTTCAAACTATTGGTATTGTCCCTACCAACTGTCCACGTGTCTTCACTATCTCAGAATACTTTTGATCTCAAGCTAGGCCGGAGAGGCGGGAGCAGCCACGTGCAAAGACTCTCCGATGCTTAAGTCAAATATTTACTCTCGAGATTGAATAGCAAAGGCTAAATTTTTTTTTTTGCTTATAAATTTGTTGTATATATATATCCCCTATATCAGGGAGATGTGTGACATATGTATATAATCTTGGAACCGAAAACCTACCGACTCTCAATCCCAGGATCGAGTACCATTTCTCATCATGACTTACTCCGAAAATCACGGGCCGTGGTCACTGTAATTTTCCTTGCATTGTTGTGATTTTCTTTCCACCGTCCCCTATGGTACGAGCCTGACAGGGGCGAGACTTTGACAACCTGCCGCCCTGTCAGGACAGTTTGCCCAATACCCACACCTACCCAGGATTGCATTGAATGCCCTGTCTGGGTCTGGAGCAGTGCCCTGCCTCCGATGATCTTCTGGCAGAAGACCCTCGAGGCTTCTGACCTCCAGCTGTCGAGACAAGAATTAGATTGGGCTGAACCCGTTCAGGGTCTGGGATAGATTCGCCCCTGGCCTGCGACAACCAACGGGCCCATGTCGTATCACGTGTGACTTATGTGGCTTTTAAGCGATCCTCCTAGACACGTGTCGAATAGTGTATCACCTGCTATCTATTCCATCACTTAACTATCCATGTAGTGCACAATCTAAAGGCGGGCCCCACAACTGCCTCCATTTTCCTATTCGATGGATTTGCAGCCATCAAGTGGGGAAATCACGCCTCCAGTCCGCCAATTCGAAGGATACGCGTGGCTCATTATCTTCATTATTCCCTGGTTACTGATATTGGTGCACCCCAGCCCGTGCCACGACTTTTTTAAATTTTCGAAGTTTTAACGCTTCTGATTTCCTCGCACCGTTCTCCTCTAGGGAAAACTTTTCAGCTTCTCCTCTATAAAAACTGCATTTGTGCTCATTTCTTACTTTACCGAAATCCCAAAGTGCTCCTGCTTCTTTTCTTTCAAAATTTCTGGCCTTCTCAAACCTTAGGGTTCTGAGTCTTCCTTTTTCTCGAAACTTTTGCTCTCTTTGATTGCACTCACGATAATGGCTCCAAACTAGAGTCAGAAACTTCGCCCCGTCATAGATTCCGAGTTGGGCTCATTAAGGAGGCAACTCTGCTTCTTTGATGGAGTCACCTTACAAAGTGTCGAGGGCTCTGCAGACTGGTACCTTCACCCCTTTGCCCCCGAAGGCTTTATCATCTTGGGGAGGAAGCACTTGGAATGGCTGTAGTTCCTCCTTCCTCCCCTAGTCCACCAGTTCTTCAGCCTAACGGGGATTCATCTGATACAGTTGAACGCCAACGGGGTCATGATCTTGATGGGGTTCTCTGCTCTTTCGGTCCTCCTCAATGCGTATATCGACCTAGAGGTGGTCATTTATGCCTACAAGGTCATCCTCTCCCCAAAAGGAAGGAGCTCTTACTCTACTTTTTACCTCCATCTGCTTCCAAGGTGCCACGTTTTCTAGGGCTTGCCGAGGTCGGATAGGCAATGCGATTCTCACTCTAGGCTGTACACCGTCGGAGGGGCATGGTGCTCTCCTTTGATGAACGGAGAGCGTTTTAAAATTCCCCTACTTTTTCTACAAAGTAAGTATTGAGTTATGTTTTGATTTTTGGGTCTGCATACACTTTGTCCATTTTTGCTCATAATATTTGGCCTCGCATAGCCTCTGTGGAGGAAAGTAGGTTTGAGCCACGGCTGTCGGCGGGGTGACTCAAGGAGTTGGAAGAGGTCATCGTCTTCAGATCCTCTGGGAATTGCCGCCATATTTAGGCCGTTCTGAATCCCTAGGTGATGAACATGATGCCAAGGATGGTCTTACATCTCCCTTTTCTGTTAGACATGTGGGTCATTACCAAGCACAATCGGAGCCAGCTTGACGCTTCAGCTCTGAACCGGTCCTACCGGGATGAGCAGAATTGCATTGCTATAGTGGGTCGTCAGATAACGGCCTCGAGCCAGCTGGTAGGTCCCAGTGATTTGGTGGCACCGACCAGTCATGAGCTCGAAGAGGCGGTGGAGCTTGTGACCAAGGAGTGCGTCAGGTTCCGAAGTGAGGAAGCCACTACCCCAAGAGGGTTAGGGGTGATTAGGACATGGCTGGTCGATTAGGACATGGCTGCATTCTAATCACATCGCTCGATCTTACAGGTTCGGATGCTAGCCCTTCAACAGATCCCTCCCTGGCCAAGGGAAGTACCGTCACCCACAGAGCTCGATCCAAGGTCCCTGCCAGTCGGCGTCTGGTGGTGTCTTCTGAGGATGAGGCCAGGGGGCAGGGAGTTGTCATCCCAAGAACAGGCTTGGATGATGAGCTGGAAGGTCTATTCGTATCTGAGGATGATGCGCTCATGGAACCTTCTCCCGAGGTAGGCAGGCCCACGATTTGAGAGACGCCGGCCATAAAGATCGTGTATGACAAAGGGGTGCCTTTGAGCCTACCAAGGGAGCTTGCTACACCGGCTCCTTCTACCTCTAGCTCCAACTCGAAGATGAGCGCAAGGTCTAGTTCCGCTCGCTCCCGTAGGGAAATTTCCGAGCTTAGTAAAGGGGATCCCAGGCTGAAGTCTCGCCTGTCTTTCCCTCCCCCGGTCTCTATGAAGCAGGGTCGTGAAGTCGACCCATCCGAGGAGAAGAAAAGTCTGGCAAGGAAGAGAGGCAAAACTGTCCCTTCTTCAGAGAGTGACGATGATGGGGGTACCCTAACCGTCATGAAGAGAAGGAGGTCCACGCGCGGTAACCCGTCTGAGCATGTTGGTCAAGACAAGACCAAAAAATTATAGCTAGGCGGGTCTCCAAGTGAGGTGGTTGCCAGGGCTGCTGAAGTAGCAGCGGTCGTGGGGGCTTCTTCTGCTAAGGATGTGCCACCTCCGGTTATTGCCAAAGGTGCATTTGGAGACTCCCCGTCTTCTACCGCCCCCAGCTTGGCAGGGGGAGAAGGTGTCCTCACAGTTAGCGGGGAGGAGTCGCATTCCTCTGACACGAATGATGCTCAGGGAGAAGGTCCAACTGCGAAGTTCGAGCTGGAGGCGCTCTCCCTGGAGAACATAGGTCTCATTGCTGACCGCAGCATTGCATAGGTCTAGCTCATCTAGTCATCATCTCCATGCTTTCGGTATCTTTGCTGAACATTGACTCTCCCTTTTTATATTTAGTAGCTAGTCATTGTTCAGTCTTTCTATTTCTCTCAGGTCGAGGAGCTGACCGGGCAGCTGAACGCCCGTGCTGCGGCAACAGAGCAGAGCGAGGTCACCCTTGCTGCGTTGAGGGAGGACTTCGACTTATACTAGAGCCTAAAGGAAGCTAGGGTCAGCACTGCAGTGGCTCATGCCTTAAGCACCGAGAGGGCCAGGCGTAAAGAGCTGGCCACCAGGTTGGTCGAGGCAGAGGGGAAGTTCCAGTCTCTCGAAGCTGAGGTTCCATGTCTACAGTTGGAGGCCGAGGTTGCCAGGTTGGCCCAAGCTGAGATTAAGGTCAAGGAGCAAGAGTTGCAGAGCGCAGGAGCCAAGATGGGGCTGGCTTTCATCGCTCGTGAAAGAGTTGTCGATGAGGCTAAGGAGGCAAGGAAAGCCGAGGTGAAAATCAAGTTAGAGGCCCATTCTCTGAAGCACAGAGTCGACCGGTCCAACAAGGTATAATTTTACACAAAACACCCAATTTATACATAGCAGATATAATTTTATACAAGTCAAAAAATATGATTAAAATTATGGAAAGGTCATACTTCAAGGTTTTTTTTTTTGGTAATTATCCCTCCTTTGAATTATAACTTTTTACTTTTTTAGCAAAGTTCCTACAGTGTCTTATTTTAGAGTACTTTAGACAAATGAAAATGCTTAACATTATGAAAATTTTCTTAAAAAAAATTACTCCGACGGTTTTATTTAATAAACATACATTAGATATTAACAAATAATACGTTTTCACATTAGTAAAATAATTCTTTATAAATAATTTGTCAAGACTCAAGATGTATGTACAAATTAATTTGTCAAGAGACCTTAATTATAAAATAAATTACCACCGTGAAGTGGAAGTGGTGAGCAGGTGTTCATGAATTGATCTTCTTGTTTATCCAATAGGATTATTGTTGTCAAATCTGATTTTCTCGTACCACATGAAATATAAATATAAGAAACATAATGAGAGCCACTCATTCTGTTGAAAATAAACTTATTTAAGCCCATAAAAAGTGTTTTAAGCCATCAACATAAGGCCCAATAAGTTGGAGTTTGCCCAAGTCCAAATTAAAGAAGCCTTCCACCTAGAATCTTCTAGTGTTAGCTAGATATTAGCTTTTTACATTTGAATTATTTGATTACTTAGATTATTATTAGAAGTGTGTAGAAGAAAATATGTGTGGCTTAAGGTTTTTTATAATTGTTTATTTATGTGGTTCTCATTGTTTCTCATGTAATATAAATACCCCTCTCTATTTGAGTTATATGCATCAAGTAAGAAGCAAAGCTTCTAAGAGTGAAGAGAAGAGAAAAAGAAGCATAACTTCTAGTGAGTGAGTAAGTGAACTTGAAGAGTGAAGTTGAGAATTTTCTCTTATAAAAGTATTTGAGTAAATAACAAAGTTTGTTTTACTTTCTAATAAAGTGGTATCAGAGCGAGATTGTGAGTTCTTATGAAATTCTAAATATGCTCTGTGGTTGCAGTTTTGACTGATTTTCCACATCAAAAAAGAATTCTTGAAATTGAGAGTATTATCTATTTGTTACAAATATACTACTATTACATATCAAATCAAAGAGCTCGACGAGATGAAAACGCTGCCACAAAAGTCAGCCTAATCGGAGTCCGAACGAATTATTGGAAATTTGCTGTCATAACTGAGTCAACTTACCGATTAAGTCGACTCAAAGCCATTTGACCAAGCCGTTATAGCCATTGACCGAGCCATTAGAGCCGTTGACCAAGCCATCAGAGCCATTGGATCTCACCATTGACTACGCTGTCGGAGCCGTTGACCGCATCGTTGACCTGACTATTGACCAACGTTGACCGTTGACCGAGCGTTGACTTTGACCGTTGACTTTGACCAGTTGATATACAAGTCAATCTTAAGGTTTTTCGACGTTCTGGATCAATCTGTGTAGTCAAAATTTCCAAAAGTTTACTTTGTTAAGAGTTATGGCTACCGGCAGTTTAGCATCTCTTCAAGTTCTACCACTTCAAGGTAATAACTTTGATAATTGGACTATCAAAATAAAAGTCCTCCTTGGAGCACATGATGTTTGGGAAGTAGTAAAGAAAGGCTACGAAGAGCCAAGAGATGAGGCAACACTATCTTCAACACAGAAGGATAGTTTAAAAGATTCAAGAAAGAGAGACAAAAAAGCTCTCTTCCTCATCTATCAAGCCTTAGATGACGATGAGTTTGGGAAAATCTCAAGTACAACCTCCGCTAAAGAAGCATAGGAGAAACTTCAAATTTCATACAAGGGAGAAGAAAAGGTCAAAAAGGTTCGCCTTCAAACTCTAAGAGGAGAGTTTAATTTATTACACATGATAAAGACTGAGTCAGTTTCTGACTACTTTTCTAGAGTTTTAACTATTTCGAATCAAATGAAGCGAAATGGTGAGAAACTTGAAAATGTTACGATCATGGAAAAGATTCTTCAATCGTTAGACCTAAAGTTCGAGAATATTATTACTGTCATTGAAGAAACTAAAGATTTGGGAGCCATGACGATAGAACAACTCTTGGGTTCTTTACAAGCTCACGAGGAAAAGAAAAAGAAGAAGCCAAATTTTAATGAGCAGCTTCTCAAGACACAACTTACAGAGAAAAAAGATAGCCAATATAGCGAAAGAAGTCAATGTGGTCATGGTAGAGGACAAGCCCGAGGACAAGGATGTGGTACAAGTCAAGATCGTGGACGAGGTTAGAATTCCAACAACCACAATTATCATATCAATAATTTTAAAAGAGGAAAAAGCTCTACAAGAGGTCGTGGTAGAGGTCGAATGAACTCAAGGCCTGAAAAGTCTCAAGTTGAATATTTCAATTGTCACAAGTTTGGGCATTATGCTAGAGAGTGTAGAGCACTCAATAGTAGAATTGAAGAGAAAGTCAATTACATTGAAGAGAAAATGGAAGAAAATGGCATCGTGCTACTAGCATATAAAGACAACAATGGAGGACAAGACAGCACATGGTATATTGACACTGGTGCTAGCAATTATATGTGTGGGCGTCGATCAATGTTTATAGAGCTTGATGAATTAATCAGTGGGAGTGTTTCTTTCGGTGATGATTCAAAAGTAGCAGTAAAAGAAAAAAGGTAAAATTCTTATCTGCTTAAAAAATAGGGGGCATCAATTTATTTCAAATATTTATTTTGTACCCACAATAAAAATAAACATCTTGACTTCGGGACAACTCTTAGAGAAAGGTTATGATATTCACTTGAAAGATTATAGTCTTTCTATAAGAGATAATAATATGAACTTGATTGCCAAGGTGCCTATGTCAAGAAATAGAATGTTCTTATTGAATATTCAAAATGATATGGCAAAATATCTGAAAGCATATTACAAGGATTCATCATGACTATGGCATTTGATATTCGGACATCTCAACTTTGGAGGACTAGAGCTGCTGTCCAAGAAAGAAATGGTGAGAGGCTTGCCATATATCAATCATCCTGATCAACTTTGTGAAGGATCCTTACTCGGGAAGCAATTCAGGAAAAGCTTTCTAAAAGAGTCGAATTCAAGAGCCCAGAAGCCACTAGAGCTCATGCATACAGATGTGTGCAGTCCTATCAAACCAAGTTCTTTCGGTAAGAACAATTACTTCTTGCTCTTTATTGATGATTTCTCAAGAAAGACTTGGGTTTATTTCTTGAAGCAAAAATCAAAAGTCTTTGAAGCTTTCAAGAAGTTCAAGGCTACTGTAGAGAAGGAAAGCAGTTTTCAGATCAAAGCCATGAGATCTGATAGAGGAGGAGAATTCACTTCAAAAGAGTTCCAAGAATTCTGCGAAGCAAATGGAATTCGATGACCTTTAACTGTTCCAAGATCCCCGTAACAAAATGGCGTGGCAGAAAGGAAGAACCGGATCATCCTCAATATAGCTCGAAGCATGCTGAAAAGTAAGAGATTACCTAAAGAAGAAGTGTTGCATGTGCTGTTTACTTATCCAATCGATCTCCAACAAAAAGTGTGTGGGGAAAGACACCATAAGAAGCATAGAGCAGAAGGAAGCCTGGGATCTCCCACTTGAGAGTCTTCGAAAGCATAGCACATGTGCATGTGCCAGACGAACATAGAACCAAGCTTGATGATAAAAGCGAGAAGTTCATTTTCATAGGCTACGACACCAACTCTAAAGGATATAAGTTATACAATCCTAACAATGGAAAAGTAATCATCAGCCAAGATGTAATATTCGATGAAGAAGGTAAATGGGACTTTGGTTCTCAAACAAATGACTACAATTTCTTTCCACAATTTGAAGATATGGAAACACCAGTATAGCAAGCAAGAAAAGTCCATCAGGAGGCTATTACTCCACCTTCCTCACCAACATCATCCACTCATAAAGATTCACCTCTATCTTTCTTAACTGAGAGGCATAAAGAACGTACAAGAAGTCTTGAAGATCTATATGAGGTGACTGATAGACTCGAAAACCTCACTCTATTTTGCCTATTTGCTGATTGTGAACCGGTGAACTTCCAAGAGGCTGTACAAGATGAAAAATGGAGGAATGCGATGGATGAATAAGTCAAAGCCATAGAGAAAAATGACACTTGGGAACTATCCACTTTTCCTAAAGGTCATAAAGCTATTGATGTAAAATATGTGTATAAGGTGAAGAAAAATACCAACAGAGAGGCAGAAAGATACAAAGCAAGGCTAGTTGCGAAAGGCTATAGTCAAAGAGCCGACATTGACTACGACGAGGTATTCGCTCCTATTGTATGATTGGAAACTATAAGACTAATTATTTCTCTTGCTGCTCAGAACAAATGGAATATTCATCAGATGGATGTAAAGTCCGCATTTCTGAATGGAGTTCTTGAAGAAGAGGTCTATATCGAACAACCATTGGGTTATAAGACGAAGGGGTATAATGATAAGGTTTTGAAGCTGAAGAGGGCTCTTTACGGTTTAAAGCAAGTACCAAGAGTATGGAACAGCCGAATTGACAAATATTTCCAAGAGAATGGATTCATTAAGTACCCTTATGAACATGCTCTCTATGTTAAGTCTAAAGATGGAGATATTTTGGTCGTATGCTTGTACGTGGATGATCTCATATTCACTGGAAGTAATCCAAGGATGTTTAACGAATTTAAGAGAGTAATGACACATGAGTTTGAAATGACAGACATCAGACTTATGGCATACTACCTCGGCATAGAGGTCAAGCAAAAGGAAGAAGGCATCTTTATCTCCCAAGAAAGCTATATAAAGGAGATCTTAAAGAAGTTCAATATGGATAATTACAAGCCGATAAGTACACCAGTAGAGTGTAGAATAAAATTATTCAAAGATGATGAAGCAGAAAAGGTGGATCCAACACTCTTTAAGTGGCTTGTTGGATGCCTTTGGTACTTGACATGTATAAGGCCCGATATTCTCTATGCAACTGAACTAGTGAGTTGTTACATGGAAATTCTAACAACTACTCACTTCAAAGCTGCAAAAAAAATTCTCTGTTACCTAAAAAGTACGATCAATCTTGGCTTGTTCTATTTAGTTTCTAATGATTACAAACTCGTTGGTTATAATGATAGTGATTGGGCCGGAGATACTGATGATCGAAAAAGTACAATTGGCTTTGTGTTTTTCATAGGAGAAACTGTCTTTACCTGGATATCTAAGAAACAACCGATTGTCATCCTTTCAACATGTGAAGCTAAGTATGTAGCTGCTACGTCATGTGTTAGTCATGCAATTTGGCTAAGAAGGTTGTTGAAAGAGTTAAACATGTATCAAAAGGAGCCAACGGAGATTTGTATTGACAATAAGTTAGCAATAGCTTTAGCTAAAAATCCAGTCTTTCATGACCGACGCAAGCATATCGACACTCGCTATCATTACATAAGAGAATATATTGCAAACAAAGAAGTACAATTAGAGTATGTGAGATTACATGATCAGATTGTTGATATTTTCACCAAGCCACTCAAGTTTGAAGACTTCACAAGATTAAGAAATTTACTTGGTATTATAAAACAAGTTTAAGGGGGGAAAGGGTGTTGAAAATAAACTTGTTTAAGCCCATAAGAAGTGTTTTAAGCTCATCAACATGAGGCCCAATAAGTTGGAGTTAGCCCAAGTGCAAAGCTCATAAAAGAAAAAAGTCCAAGTTTAAATTAAAGAAGTCTTCTACCTAGAATCTTCTAGTGTTAGCTAGATATTAGCTTTTTACATGTGAATTGTTTGATTACTTAGATTATTATTAGAAGTGTGTAGAGGAAAATATGTGTAGCTTAAGGATTTTTGTAATTGTTTATTTGTGTGGTTCTCATTGTTTCTCATGCAGTATAAATACCCCTCCCCATTTGAGTTCTATACATCAAGTAAGAAGCAAAACTTCTAAGAGTGAAGAGAAGAGAGAAAGAAGCATAGCTTCTAGTGAGTAAGTGAATGAGCTTGAAGAATGAAATTGAGAATTTTCTCTCATAAAAGTATTTGAGTGAATAAAAAAATTTGTTTTACTTTCCAACTGATTCTGTGTGCCAATAAATTTTATGGAGAATGTAATTACAATACTTATTTATTTGGAGGGAGAAAGTGATAGACTATATATTAGTTGAAATACTAGTACTTTTAGAGTTGAAGACTAAGTGCTATAATTATTTTTTTTTCCTGAAGAGAGAAAGATTTACCCCAACTAGCAAAATAAAGTAAAGAAGCTGCTGGGATACTAATTTTGATTACGTAAATTACAAATAAAATCTCTCTTCTTTTTTCTTTTTTTTTTGAATTTTTTTTTTTTACAGGATTTAAAAATCTAATCCCACCAGAGTGTTTTATTTAGTTTTTTATCATATGGATCATGGTCACGTGATTTGTCTTATATGCACCAATATAGTATTAGGAACAAAACACGCATATATAATGTACTGTATGACGTCCAAGCAGACTGAGTGAGATATAAATACCCAAGTCGTTTGGGTCTATGCCGGTGAGAAGACTCTTCAACTATAAGTAATTAGAATTAAAAAAGAATTAAAGATACACACAAGTACATAAAAATACATGATAAAAAAATATGTTAAATAACTGTTGTTGCTATTATATATATATATATATATATATATATATATATATATAGGGCATTAATCCAGTAGTATTTTTTTTTTACCTATGCATAGGTATCAATTTAGCCAATGAAAATTTAACATGCATATTTTTTTATTGTAAAACGTAAGAGAGAGAAAGAACATTAATGATACACGCATTTTCATGCACTTCATTATAATCATTGGATTACCATTAGACGGTGATCCAACGGTTAAAAAAAAATACCTACTCATAAATAAAGAAAAAAAATACCTATTGAATTGGCAACCATATATATATATATATATATATATATATATATATATATATATATATATAAAACTAGTAATTAAACAATATTATCATATCATAAAGTACAAATTACAAAATAGGATAAGCATTATAAACTGGCATTAAGGCATGCATGCCTAGGTTATCTTGTCCAAGTTCGCTCCACACGTGATGATAGTTATTGTTCTTGATACAAGAAAGAAGTTTCAGCAATTTGCGCATGGTTTGCCTATCTAATTGCCCTGCAACTCCATGTGCCTTTGGGTTCTTTTCTTAAATCTAGCCATTTCTACCGCCAAAAAAAAAAATAATAATAATCAAAGCTCAAAACTTAACCAGAACGGGGACAAGGGAAACCCCACTCTGTTCTTAATTAAGTAATCATCATTTCATTACCAAACTAATTAACTTCTCTAAGCATTAGGCACCAACTGCCACGTGTCATACCATATTCAATTAAAGTGCTTAATTGATCCTTGGGTTTTTTAGACATTAATTAACAAGTTGTGATTGTCCTTGAAAATGCTTGGACAGCATCGAATTATAGAGGACACGTGAATTATGTATATATATATCTTGTGTGAGATTTAGATGCCTTGCCTAGGAATCACGTCAAAAGGTAGTGATTTTAAAAAGAACCAAACAAAAGAATAAAGGGACTTATATATAGACTATAGTCATGGATGATTGAAAAAAGAAGTGACATTAATTGAAGAGGTAGTAGAAAATGAACCAAAAAGTGTTATAATCACGTGTTATCTTTATTGAAAGTTCGTCTAAAGTATTTTATAGTTGTTTCTGTTTCATAGAAAAATTTCATTTCATCATCTGTTGTTCAATTAACTTTATCAATTTTCTTTTTCTTTTTTTTTTCTAATTTTGTTTCCTCTTGTTCTATTCTTTTTTCTGTCTGGGGTAGCCACGGAGAAAGGGTACTGATATCATTGAAAAGGGGAAAAAAATCTGTTATTGTTTTTCGAAGAAACTGATAAATTATTTTTGAAACCACAGGTCTTTCCTAAAGTTATAATACATTTCACATTTGTTTTATTTTATTTATTTGTTTTTTTTTTTTTTTTGGGACTGAAGAACATTTTTATTATTTTTAGTTGTCTTGCGTTTGCATTTTTGCAAGACCCGTTTTCATTTTAGCATAGCAAAATGCTGAGCTTAAAGGGCCCACTTTTGTCACGGGATGCTCGTTTTCTTCCTTTTAATATAAATTTGTTTAAGTTAAGAATACTTGTAACTGTTAGAACATTAATACATTGATTACTTTGAACACTGTCCTATTTTAAAAAAATGCCATTTCAATTTTTGAAAAAGTCCCAAACTAGTTCAATTTTTGTAACTCTGTCAATTTATTTGACGGAAAAATCCAGTGGTACTTTAGAAAGTTTATACAAAGTACTCAAAAAATTGAGTACAATTACAAAGTTATGTAAAATTAAAAGATCCAAAGTATCCACTCTGCAGGCTCAAAACTTATTAATTATTTTCCTCCCCATAATCTTTTTGTCAAAAAAATAAAATAAAATAAAAAGGAACGTGAAATGCCCCAGCCTTGTGTCAAATTTTGTAACCTCTTCATGTTTTGTCTTCATATCAGTGGAGCAATTAGTTTATTTGTACTATGGCCGAAGGGTGCTCTGTCACGAGTCACGAGCATTAGAAGAGCTTGCCCAGCCAATCAAAGTTCCAACTAAAAACAGTGCATATTAAAGAAGTTCTTATAGCAAAAAGGTTTCAAAAATTATCGTACATTTGATTTTAATTCAATTCTTTTTTTTCTTCGGGTTAGTTCATGTAATTGCCACTTTGTTTTTTTTTTTTACGAGGTATCCAATACCATGTGACTTGTTATTTAGAGATTTTAATTAGTAAACTGACTCTGAGTCGTACTTAAAATGTAAGTACAATTATTTAATAAAAAAATAATATATCACACGGTAATGCCTTGTAATATTATTCTTTTAGGAGTAACGATAAGAATACCAAAAGTTTACATATGATATATATTTAGACTACTTTTTATTTTAAAGTGAAACCACGTTCTTTAAAGTTATGTGACTAAAAATGATGGTACATTATTGTTGTAAGTTTTTGATATAAAATTTTAGTGTCCTAATTTTTATCCTTTTTTTAAAACAATACTATGAGACATCATTGATGTCGAATACTATACGACGTGTCAGTTTGTTATTTGATAATTTCAATTAATAAATAAAGTCTTATATGAGTCCTATCTAAAATATAGCTATAATTACTCAATAACATATTGATATGTCATAGTTATTGGGTATTATATGGTATCCCATAGCATTACTTTTTATGGATCATACCCGAAGTATAATGATAATTGCTCATAACAGACTAACACAATATCCAGTGTTGGGCATTGTATGATACCATATAATATTACTTGTTTGGAGTCATTATAGTTACTACTAGATTGGGCATAATATCATTGGTGTCTCATAGCATTGTTTTGCTCTGGACACTAATAATGTCCAACATTATATTACACGTCAATATATTATTTGATGATAATTAATAAACTGTGTCCTCTAGAAGCTACTGTTTTGAATATATAAAATTACAAAATTTATAACATCATTAATAATTTAAAAAACTTTTAAAGTTGAACATTAGAATTGAATTTTCAATTTAAAAAATGGAGGATTTAGGTAAAAATGAATATAACATTAAAAAAAAAAAAAAAAACTA
Source organism: Parasponia andersonii (assembly GCA_002914805.1). NCBI lineage: Eukaryota > Viridiplantae > Streptophyta > Magnoliopsida > Rosales > Cannabaceae > Trema > Trema andersonii. Next base: position 37,643 of record JXTB01000305.1, on the reverse strand, counting down.
GTCTCTCATTTAAAATGATGTTGAGTTTTTGCTTTCCACTTTTTTCTTTCTTTCTATAATGTCGTCTTTTTGCTACTCTTTTGGATATTTATTTCGTGTGTAGACAATTTCAAACGATTATTTTGTAGATCTACTAGTACGCAATCGGTGTTATCTAATATTGTTGGTTAGTTTAGTTCATGGCCACCTGACTTTGGAAGTCCCTTTTCACGTGAGATGACAAACTCCCTCTCTCTTTTGTGGTGCTTTTGTAAATACAATTAGATTATGGATTCCGAGTGAAAAAAGATTAATGCAATTGCAGCCTGACACCACCGTACATATTTTGGATACAGATGATTTTAGTGTATTAATTTTTTTTTTTAAAATAGTACTTAACTAATAACCACCACTTATTATAGATTTTAAAAAAAATAACACATATATTTTACCAAGTTTTAAATCCCTGATCCTCCAAACTCACACACACATCTCTCAAACATTGGACTAACTGAGCTAACCCCAGTTAGCAAAGTACTAATAACACTCATAGCATTTTTTTTTGTTTTTTATCATTTTTTTTTACTACTTAAGGAGTGAAGATTCGAACTATTCAGAATCTCTATATTAGGAAAAAATGTGATTACTACTAAGTATGCTTAGGACCGCTTAGTGATCGTAGCATTGCTTAGTAAAAAAAGTGTGAAACGGAATATAAATACAGTGCATTAATTTATTAGATATTTTTTTTACCTATATATAGATATTATTTTTGTTAATAAAATTTTATTATGTAAATTTTTTTATATTAAAAAATAAAAGAGATAAATAATATTGATGATGTTCATTTTTTCATGTAACTTATTATAACTATTGGATTAATATTAGATGATGATCTAATGATTAAAAAAAAAAATACTTACACATAGGTTAAAAAAAATTTATTGGATTACCAACTATATAGATATACATCACATTTATTATTTATGTTTATAAAAGGATTTAGAGTGTGGGAACTAATTTATAACTTATATTGGTTTAAGTAATTACTTATTTGCTGGAAAAAATATTGCAAGGCCGAAGATATTACCTATTTTGTTAACTGTGAAAAGCTTAATCTCTCTTAAATGTTAATGAAGTAAATTAAAAATAAAAACAAATTTGTGTAAAAAAATCTTTGAATTATTTATAAAAAATGATTTTAATTGTTAATTAACTTAATTTGACGGTCCTCTTCTAAACTGAGAAGCTGTAAATTGACAAATAAATTAAACAAAGTCGAGCATTTTGATTATTATTAAGTATATGTGACTCCTAATCGAGGACTTGGCCAATGGTCACTAATTGATAATTATGAATAGAAGTCCCTTCAAAGTCGACCGGTCACAGAATTCCTAAGGGGGGTCAGTTGCGTAATTGAAAATTCACCATTTTATATAAATGATCTCACCAAAAATATATTAAATGTGAGCCATATCAGTTCTCATGAAAATATCAAAATTATCCAGCATCACGCATCCAAAGATTCAACAAGCTAGTTTTTGATGTTACTAATATGAAACAAATATATGTTGACATCAAAAAAAAAAAAAAACCAAGTGTTTGTTTCTTTAATGTGAAGCAAAAACTACACAATCGCAAAGCATGCATTAAACTTCATAACAAACACATATTTGTTTTTTTATTTTTGGAAAAATCAGAATCTCAGCGGAGAATGAGATTGTGTTCATTCCATTTATCATAATTAAATGCAAGTCTGCAAGCACATGCATGCCATTCTTCCATGAATGCCAAGTCCTTTATGACTGTTCTTGAGATCCGCACTTTTAAGTGCACTACCAAGTTCTGGTACTAACCACAGCTTACAGCTTAGCCAGCTTTAATAAATAAATAAATAGTATTTTCATACTTGGTACCGAAGTCAATTCTGACCTTTTGTTTTTTTCCGTAACTCGTGACATGTGGCCTTATCTTAGAATGATGCCACGCTGATAGATCTTGTTATGCAATTTCCGATTTCTGTACATAAAAGAAAATATATGATACGTCTTTTCTCAAAAAAAAAAAAAAAGGAGAAAATATATTATACATATGTATATCAACGAGTCTATCTCTAAGCAAGAGCGTACTTATCGGTTGGAATGTAGTTCGTCACATTTGAATTTTATGCATCAAATTTTGTTTTATACTCTTTAAAAAAAAATAATGTAACAATCAGATAATAGTTCAAGTCTTTTCTTCTTGTTATTAGAACAAGAAAATGGTAAAGCATTTTATAGCAAGCATGATGTATATTTTAAAGGAATCAATAACAGGCGCTGTTTGGTAATACATTTGTTTTTTGTTTTTTTAAACACAAAAATGAAAATATTTTTTCTTATTTTGATTTTTGCATTACAAAAACAAAAATGTGGTTAGTACTAACGTTATATTTTTTGTTTTTTAAAATAAAAAAATAAATTCATATTTGCTAACTAGCATTTTAATAAGGACATGACAAACACAAATGCATGGAGTGCGGATCCTATTCCAGTCCTCATTGGTCTACTTACAAGTACATGTGCAAAGAGATTCAAAAATGCATTAAGTGGGGTGATTCAAGACATTAGGACTCAGGCATGCACGTAGAGGCCCATTGATGGAAATGAACAGATTTCTAAGCCCATAACAAGCTTAATTCAAGTGTAAGAAAGTGAATTGGTGCATAGAAATCTGATTTGTAAAGACTTGGATACCAAATCATAGTTTACAATCCTATTTTCGTTATTTTAGGTGCAAATTGGTAGTTACCCAAAACGATTTACTTGCTTATTTCTACTTGTTTAGTGGCGTGTAATAGGCTGAAAATTAAGGGAATAAAATCAGATTGATACTCTTTAATTGAGATCGAATTTAGGTAGTTATTAGACAGATAGTTTCCCAACTTTCCTTTTCTGATTTGGGTAAGTTACCTTGGGCATTTTAGTGTCTTTTTTAGGATTAAAATTTCGTAGCCTAGTCCTATATAATGTACACTTTTCATTCAATAAGATCAGATTACAATTCATTAAAATTTGAGAGCAATTTCTCTTTGGTTCTTTGAGAATTTATTCGAACTTATCAGATTTCTCTGTGGCATTTATCTCTTGACTTATCAATCGAGTTCTTCATCCTTGATTGTAGCGTCTTCCTTACACCAAGGTTCACATCTCTTTATAGGTGTTGGGTCGAGACTTTCCATCTGAATCTGATTGTAGAACGGTCCTAAGCATCCTTTGTATTTCGGGTTTCGTCACAGGTTGGCGGGTTTCGTATCACATTTTTTACTTTTGAAAGTGAAAATAAAAAAGGAGAGTAATAAAGGAAAAAGGAAAGAGAAAAATAGGAGAGAGAAAAAGTGGTATTTATCTAAATAAATTTTATAAGTGTATTTTTCAAAATAAAAGTTTTAAAAGTGATATTTTTCTAAATATTTCAAGAAATTTTTGAAAAGATTACCAAATTTTACAACTATATTTAGAAAAGTACTACTTTTAAAATTTGTATTTTGAAAAATACAATTTTAAAAATATTTTAAAAAATGTCATTTTTACATGAGGTTAGAGAGATAATGACTAGAGAAATAACAATGGGGGAGAAAATGTTAAGAAAAATAGTGAGGTGAATTTAGATATATTTGAATTTTGATACTAGCATTCTTATAAAATTATTTAAAAAAATTTTGAAAGTAAGAAATTTTTGTTTTAAAAATTTTGTCATCGCGCTAAAAAAACAAAAAATAAAAATAGTTTTACTAAATATATTTTTGAAATTATTTTCACTTTTTTGATTAAAAAATTAAAAAATTGTTTAAATAAGTGATCACAAAGAAGCTCGTAGCCCATAACTAGCCTCAAAATTTCTTTAAAGTTTCGGCAATTTTTGGTTCATTAAAAGAATGAAAAATGCTTCTCTTCGTAAAAAAAAAATAAAATAAAAAATGATATTTTCTTATTTTATAAATATAAACGTTTATTTGGTCAAGGCGCCTATGTAAGATCTAGAAAGCTTTTTGATGTGGACTTGGTAGTTGTTAGCTTTCTCAAGGGTTCTACTTTTTTTTTCAAAAGTGAGGCTTAACTAAAGACCACTATTTACTACAAATTTAAAGGAAAATAATACAAATATTCTACTAAATTTTGAACACATCCCTCAAATTTTAGACCAATTGAACTAGCCCAGTTGGCTTTCTCAAGGCTATGCTATTTCTAATACAAGCAAAAAAAAAAAACTAATAAAAATAAAAATAAATTCGTTATTCATTAATCAAGGAATATTAAAACCATCTATACTTCGCCTGGGGGATAAAAAATAGTATATTATTGTGGAGGCACAGTTTGTGGGCCCTAGGAGAGGATCTTAAGACGGTTAACTCAAATTTCTTGAACTCTAAAATTAATTATCCTGTTTTCAAATTTTCTTCAATTGAAATTAAGATTTAGCTAATTAATTAATTAAATACACATTCTCTATCTCTATCTCTATCTTCTTCTTTATGGTGCCCCTCTAAAAAGCTTTATATACAAATATACATATAAATATAGTATATAAATTCCTCTGGCTAATAAAAGTGACCAAAGCAAATCAAAGCGGACTTTACCCAAAAAAAAAAAAGACAAAATCAAAGCGGCAAAACAATTCAACAAGGGAAAGAATTTGCCGACCGCTTCGACCAAGAAAGAAAAAAACGATACTGGTTTTTCTAGAGAGAGGGAGAGAAACATATAGATATTGTGAGAGAAAGAGAGATTGAATCTCCATTGTAGCGTTTGGATTCGCGAATGGGTGGTGTTGTGAAGCATTTTGTTGTAGATTAGAGAGAGAAAGAAGAGAGAGAAAGAGAGAGATTGGAGATGGTGCAGCAGAAGAAGAAGTGGAGAGCATTGGTGGTGCTAAGGAAGGTGCTAACGTGCGCCATATGCTCAATAGCATTGGTGGCTCTCTTCTCTGTGCACGTTCCCGCTTTCCCTTCTTCTAAGGTTCCCAACTTCTCTGACCCTTTCAAGCTCCCCACGGTGTGTCTCATCACTCAATACTCTCTCTTTTCTTTTCTTTTTTCTTTTCTTAATCACATTTTCTTGTGATTAGGGCTTCTTTTTTTTTTCCTTTATAATTTTCTTTTTATAACACACACACACACACACATATATATATATATATATATATATATATATATGTTATGTAATTATGTATGATGATGATAAAGAATGAGTCAATCTGTGTTTTGGGTTTGTGAGTCTTGATTCGTTTAGATGTCTACTTCTGGTTTTTTATGCTAATATGGGATTAGGTGTGTCTTTGAAGATCGCCTTTTTTCTTTTTCTTCTTTTTTTTTGACTACCCTTTATTAGAAAAATTGGGAATTTCCTTGTTTTTGGTTTTGGTAATGAGGTTTTGATTTTTATTTATTTTTAGTTATTTCGATTGAGATTTGTTTACTGATCTAATTTGATAGCAACGTGAAATTAAATACCAGAGGTTAAGCGCCGAGCGGAGCTTGACACAGGAGCTTGCTCCGCCCCATTCCAAGTCTCCTCTCCCTTCTCGCAAGGTTTCTTTTTTTATTCATTACTCTCTTAATTTACAAAAATTGGTAATCTTGGTTTGGAAGAAAATGAAGAAAAGGGCAATTTTGATCAACAAGGATATGTTATGTTTTGAACATTTTTTCTTTATGATGCGAAGAAATCATGTATCTTTCCCGTTTTCACTCCTTTAGACGTGACAGTTGGATGGCGCGAGTGGGATTTCGGAGTTGGAAAAGCTATGGAAGCCTCCCTCGAATCGGGATCTCGTGCCATGTACCGAGCCAAGTTTTAACTATACACGTAAGGAACTTAATGGTATTATTTTCTATGAAGATATGAAATGCTTAACTTATTTTTAACTTAATACTTTTCTTGTTTATGTTTCAGCCCCTGCTGAGTCTCGAGGTTACCTTCTAGTTCATACCAATGGTGGGCTTAATCAGATGCGTGCTGGGGTTTGTAAAAACACAAACTTTCTTTTATCTGTTAAGTGTGGAATTTCAAGTTATCATTTACTTTTCCCCTCTTTTGAAGCAACCAAGTGGAGCATTAGAGGTGGGAAAGAAATTGGTCAACTCAAGTTATTTCGTTTACTTCTTCATTAAGTGAATATTTTTATTTTCTTATGATGGTGTCATTAACGAAATGTCCCATGAAGAAGATACTAATAAATTAGTTTGCTTTGACTGAAAGGTGGGAGCTTGAAGCTGGTCTTGCTTTTTTCCCCCTTCTTGTAAATGGGTGTTCCTTAGAATGTGCATTAGATCAGATTTGGAGGTCACCTTCATTTTTTAAAAAATATTTAGAAGTAGTCTAATTTCATAAGTGACTTCACCGCTGCAATTTGTCAAAGTTTATATAATGCCTACATTATGTATGTGATAATATTAAATTGATGAGTATAAGGTGTGCATATGTCTTTTAATTTGTTTGTAGGTTTGTAGGTTACTAGGTTATGCAAAACTAAAAAGGCCAGAATTAAAATATCTTCAATCTTGACCTCAGATGATTCGACAATCATCTTGTCTATCTAACCTCATGTTTTGATGTTAACCGAGTCAACTAAGTTGTCTGCTGTTAAGACACAATAGTCATGGATTCTTGATTATCTGACAAATATGCATATGGAATTCAGTAATTGGTTATCACTTGTTTGGTTTCAGTATATCTTATACGTCAATTATGTGGCAATTATGCTGTGGTGACATGTGTGTGATCCTTAAATTGCAGATATGCGACATGGTAGCCGTAGCCCGTATTATATATGCCACTCTTGTAATCCCAGATCTTGATAAAAGGTCATTTTGGCAAGACTCTAGGTAATATTGTCTTTTAATACTTTCCCAGTCATACTTAAACTTTTCCATCACATGATTGTTACTGAGTTTCTCTCTTGTTCATTTGATCCGCAGCAATTTTTCTGATGTTTTCGATGAGGACCATTTTATTGACGCTCTTGCTAATGATGTACAAGTCATAAAAAAGCTTCCTAAGGATCTGGCTAATGCCACAAGAGCAGTAAAACAATTTAGAAGCTGGTCTGGTATGGATTATTATAAGGATGAGATAGCTAGCATGTGGGAAGATTATCAAGTATGCCATTTGAAATGATTCTGGTTGATTCATTTCTTTTTTCAGCTTAATTATGCTGAATTATAATTTTTAATTTTTTTAATACAAAATTTCCCAAAGGTTATCCGAGCTGCTAAGTCTGATTCTCGCTTAGCAAATAACAATCTGCCCCCAGATATTCAGAAGCTGCGCTGTCGTGCTTGTTACGAAGCTCTCCGTTTTGCACCCCAAATTGAAGCAATGGGAAAAGTAAATAATTTGAACTATTTGCTTGTTTAATATGGGGCGTCTTCATCAATCTTGTGATCTGTGAAATAACATTTTAAACGTTTGTTGTTTGGTCAATGTTATAGTTGTTGGTGGATCGGATGAGGTCATATGGTCCTTACATTGCTCTGCATTTACGATATGAGAAGGATATGCTTGCCTTCAGTGGATGCACTCATGATTTATCTCTAGATGAAGCAGATGAGCTTAGGATGATCAGGTATTAAATGCTTGGATGGTGTGTTTTTCTAGAAATAGTCAGAAAAAATGATGCCTGACATTTGGCATTTCATAATTGTAGAGAGAACACTCCATATTGGAAAGTTAAGGAGATTGATTCCAGAGAACAGAGGTCCAAAGGCTTTTGCCCCTTAACACCAAAGGAGGTTGGTGTACTACTCACAGCTCTTGGATACCCATCAAACACTCCCATATACATTGCAGCTGGTGAGATTTATGGAGGTGATTCTCGCATGGCTGATCTGCAGTCCCGCTATCCGTTATTAATGAACAAGGTATGTACTCATATAATATTGGTACCAAGTCTTGTGCTTGATTTTACATTGCAATAATTTAATAATATTATTAAGCTGCTAGGGAAAATTATTAAATTTTGGGAATGGAATTCAGATTGAGATGAACATGCACATATTGTAACTTTTCAAACTTCATATATGGAGGAGCACCAAATAAGCTAATAAGTTAGACTTTTGATTTTACTCTGCAACACCAACTTTTACATAAATTACATTGTAACTGGGTTGCAGTTGCACGACCACTATGATTAGGTTAATACAGAGATGTCTGAGTTTTACTGATTAAATTCAAAGGTGTATCTGGTTTCTCCTTTCTGCTACTGTATCTGTATTTATGGATGTTTTCCAGAAATAGAAGGAAACATAAGGAAAAGAAAATGTATTTGAGAAACAGCTCGGATACCTATCATTTTTTTTTATCTTTATCTTTATTTTTATTTTTTCAGAAACTCACGTGAACAACTTCAGTTACGCTCCTTATTTCACATTAAGAAGAAAAGAGAAGTGTTGATTTATCTCCTTTGATCACTTTTGTAGGAAAAGTTGGCATCTGTCGACGAGCTTGAGCCTTTTACAAATCATGCATCTCAAATGGCTGCTCTTGACTACATTGTCTCAGTTGAGAGTGATGTATTTATTCCTTCATACTCAGGAAACATGGCTCGGGCAGTTGAAGGTCATCGACGTTTTCTTGGACACAGGAAAACCATATCTCCTGACAGGCACAATACTTTTTTCTTCTTCTTTTGGAAATATGTAGATTTCGGTTAATTTTTGTACCTACTCAAATCTTATCGACTAGTTCTTTATGTTGTTGAACAGGAAAGCTCTTGTTCGCCTGTTTGACAAACTTGAGCAGGGAACAATGAGGGAAGGCAAAAATTTATCTAATCGAATAATTGAAATACACAGAAGAAGGTACATAATAAAGTATATGATATCCAAACTGCTTTTATGTTATTATCACTCTATCTATTCTCTGGTTCAAGTTTTCCACTCTCTCTAGAACCAGTTATTTTAATTGTTGTAGTCGTTCTCATCGGGCCTATTTTTATAGTTGATCATTTTATTATGGTGGTCACGCAGGCAAGGCTCACCACGGAAGAGAAAAGGCCCCATCTCAGGAACAAAGGGCATGGATAGATTTCGTTCGGAGGAAGCCTTCTATGTAAACCCTTTACCAGATTGCTTGTGCCGAAAAGAACTACCCAGGGTGAACAACTCTTTGATTATGAGATAGTACAAGATCAGCAAACAGTGCAGAACGATTCTTGTCGTAAAGATCCTGCAGGAGCGGTGATGGCACATTTCAAATCCTTACAATTTATTGGTACTTTACAAAGCTGGTGGTTACAATTTATTGGCCATAGGGAACGCGGAGTGTATATTACTGAGCTTTTATTCAGGTGGGCGTAGTACAGAAGATTATAGTTGAAAACTACGATCCTTTCAAGGAGGGTGCAGGACAGGGATAGAAATGCGATAATCAAGGACAGACTTTCCTTATGACCGAGGCAATATTTATGTGCTTTGCGAAGTTGGCCTGGTTTCTGGAGTGGGATAGACCATTTACTAGGGGGATGGGATTCTTGTTCTCTCTTTGCCTGAAATGACTTGCACTCTTTGTAATCTTAGTCACTATATTCAATATTAAAAATGGATCCAAAAAAAAAAAAAAGAAGAGATTTTTTCCCCTCTTGTTGTCCTTTATTTTGGAAAAAAAATTGTTACTTGGGGGCAAATTTTGGGTTATAATAGCCGGTTTAGCAGTCGACCAAATTTGAATGAATCTGAAGATTATCGGGAAATTAAAGTGTTTTTTTTTTAACCATGCTTGATATATTTATTAATTTACCAGTTTAGTTTTTACACTTTGTATATCAATTGATATACTGACAGCATTTTGCTAGACATTTACGCTAGAAAATGTGGTATATGTCTACTTTTTTAAACTTTGTTAAGTATATGTCCAAGATTTTAATTTTATAGCTATATGTCTAATTTTTAAGAAGTCCACGGCTGATATGTTTTTGTTTTACCATTTTGCTCTTAATTAAATGTTTAGTTTTTCCTTTTTTTTTTCTTTCCCAATTTCTTCCTTATCTTCCTTCTCGTTCTCTCTCTTTTTTTTTTTTTTTTTTTCGTTCTTCTGTCTCTTTAACTTCACTCATTCCACTGTTAATCTTGCTCACTCTTCTTCTCGAACCTTTATTATTCTTCTCGAATCTCCAGCGTAGATCTCCATTTTTTCCAGCATTTCTCTCTCTCGGACATCGTTTGGTTCATCATCATCTTCTTCGGCGTTATTTGGTTCGTCTTTTTCGATGTTCTTCTTGGATCTCCAACATTTTTGGCTATTTTTCTATTTGTATTGATTGAATTGTTCTAGAGTTTGACATTGTACAGGTAGATTTTTGTTTCTTGATCTTGAGTTAATTTTATTATGTATTGATTTTAGGGATTTTCATTTTAATTAATAATTTGTGTTATAATTAATGTTAATTCAAGTATAATTTTATTTTTTTTGTTAGGCATGAGTAGCTTTTTGTATATTGTTATCTGTCTTGTCTCGTAATCGATAATAGTTCATTAGTTTTTAGTTGTAGTAAATGTGATATTTGTAGTGATATATGTGATTTTTTTGGTGGCATATTGTATTACTGTCACTGATTTTTTTGTGGTAATAGTTCATCATTTATTTATCGTGGTATATATGATTTGTTTAGCAGTATATATGATTTTTGATATAGTATATGAGTTTACTATTCTCTGGTTGTTGGTTTATTGTTCTCTTGTTTGATTCATATATTCTTGGTCTTGGTATATTTGTTTTTTTTTTTTGTGGTGATATATGTTTTGTGGTTATTATAGATAAAATATAAATTATTTTGCTATTATTGATTAAGAGTTTGAATCTAGGTATGTTGTTTTTCTGTTCTGAATTTTTTTATAGTACATGGTTTTTTGTGTTTGGTATATTGATTTTATAACTTGGTATATGTGTGTATGTACCTCGTGTTACTTATTTTTAGCCTAAGATTGACAACCCAAGAGGGGAGAGTGAATTGGGTTTTAAAACGTTTTAAGAAACTTTTCAACTATTCAAAACCATAGACCACTATTTTAAAACTTTTTAGCTAAATCAATAATAATGTCAAACATATAGCAATAATAGCAAGTATATTAAGCACACTAAATATCAAACACTTAATTAAATAGTTTGCAATAAAGTAAAGAGTGTAGGGATAGAGAAAGTGCAAACTCGATTTTTACGAGGTTCGATAAACATGGCGGTTTGCCTATATTCCCGGTCCTCGGTAGCTTGCATTGAGTTTTCCACTATCGGATCAAGATTATAGGCTTGATCGACCTTTTTACAAACGAAGTGAATTCTTCTTAGGCACACCCTAGCTTTTACAATAGTCTTGACTCTGGCTCTATCACACCTAACCTCGGATTATTTTGATTCTGGTGACAACCTTACCTATATAGATTGTTTAGACAATGGTGTCAATCTCACCAACTCACGAGTTGTTTATGACTCCGGTGGCAACCTCACCTAAATCGGGTTGTTTATGAATCCGGTGGCAACCTTATCTCATACTCAATGATTTTTCAATAAACAAGAGTGAACATTTACTCACAAATTCTCCTTACAAAGTAATTAATACAATTTTAGCTTAGGAGATTTGAGAACAATGCACAAATAATGCTCTAAGAATGGCTCAAATAGATTTGAACGTTAAAGTCGAGTAAGAGAAAGCATTTGCACTTAGAAACTGATTGGGTATCAATATAGGTTTATATTCTCTTATTCTAAGTCATCAAATTTGGCTCTATTTAAAGGCATCTTCAAAAACTAGCCGTTTTCGACTGTTGGTGACTTGCTGCCAAAATTTTGGTCGACCAGAAATAATTTTGGTCGATCAAAAACTAGCCGTTGGAGTCCGACATACTAGTTCAGCTCAAACGGTCATTTTTGGCTGTTATTTTGGTCGACCAGTGCTCTATTTAAAGGCATTTTCAAAAACTAGCCGTTTTCGACCGTTGGTGACTTGCTGCCAAAATTTTGGTCGACCAAAAATTAGCCGTTGGAGTCTGACATGCCAGTTCAACTCCAACGGTCATTTTTGGTTGTTATTTCGGCCGATCAAGCCTAGTCGACCAAAATTGGTCAGAAACCTATTTTTGGTTTCTTTGAACCAATTTTTGGTCGTTCTTAAAACTTTCTTTTTCATATTATTTTTAACATTAAAAAATATACTTTTGAGAATTTTTGGGCTAGATTAGAAATGATATTTATTTTCAGACAATTAAGAATTAGTGGATTTAAAGTTTAGCTAATTCTTTGAAGATTTGTTTGAAAATTCATTTGAAAGATTTTAGAGCCATATCAAAGAGAATTTATGTGCAATGAACTAAATCAAATACAAGACAAAATATGAAATATACCCTATCTAAGTATGGTGTTGTATCTTAATTGTCCCTCTTCAAGCTTGAGTCTAATAAGTCCATAAGCATCCATCTTCAAGCTTGATTCCTTGATTAACTTGAGCTAGAACTTTAAAACTATTTCACTATACACTCAAGTTAAATCATTAGTACTAAATCAAATGTTTGTTATCTTCAAAATAAGAGTGAGTAAGATTGAAACCTTAATTTCCCAACAATCTCTCCCTTTTTTATGATGACAAACATTGATTTATGAGATAAAAGAAAATATGCAATAAGGATATTAAAGTATGAAATTTGACAAGTTTATCTTATTTCTTACCATATTTTAAGCTCTATCTCAAAATATACTTGAGAAAGTTAAAGGAACTTGCTTCCCCTTTTTAACTCAATTAAGCATCATAAGCATATTGTGAGAAAATTAGAAATGTGTGCTAAACAAAATTCTCTCCCTTAAACTATACACACTCATAAATGAATCTTTTCTCTTTATATTCATAAATCAACATTATTCTCCCCCTTTTGACATCATTAAAAAGATAGAGACAAATATCAAATTAGATATTGCATAAAAACTAATTTATCTTTAAAATGAATTCTCCCCATATGAATTTACTATACTACTTTCTCCATTTGAATTCATGACAAAAGTATATAAAAGAGTAATACTCAAACAATTTTTTCTCCATGTAAAAAATAATATGACAAGTTAAGCAATAAGAAGATATAGAGGAAGCTAGGATTGAACAATCTTCAAAATAAGAATAACAATGTCAAACATAAGATTGAACAATAATGTGATGCCAATGAGTGTAAGAAGTATAGCATATTCCAAGTAGAGAAGTTTCATCACATCAAGATAATCAAAGCTCTAAATCTTAATATTTCACTTATTAAAAATAAATTCTCGAAGTATAATCATCATAAAATATAGGAGAAATCCAAAGTTATGAAAGCACAATAGTGAAACAATTTCCTTTCCTTCATTTTCATCAAATTATAGAGAGCATAAAATTCATAGAAAAATGATAATAACGAATTTAGCACAAACAAATCATAAATATGCTCTCCCTCAATATATGAATCATAATCAAAATATCAATAGTCAAAGTAAGTAAAGATCAATCATATATGAGAGACATCAATTATGGATACCAATTATTTTTGAAAACAATTACCAATTATATTTGAAGAAATATAATAACCAAGTTTGATGCTAATTAAAACTATGCCAATAGATACCAATTGTATTTTGAAAAACTATACCAAGTTGATATCAATTAAAGTAATTAATGAAAGATAAAATGACTAACTTGATACGAATTGAAATAATTTAAATCAAAAACACATTCTTCTTCTCCTTTTAATTTCATTAAAAAGTTGCGTAAACATAAAGGATAAGAATGATACCAACTAACAAATGTAAAGTAAAAATATAAATAAACAACTAATAACAAGTATCCAATCTAAACATGATATGTTATCCAAATTTAAACAACTATAAGAAATAGATATTCAGAAAAGATAAAATATACCAAAGCATGTTTTGAAAGCTAATGAGAATCTTATATGTGATATTCATAAAAAAATTGTTCCCATACAAAAAATCATGCGTAAAAATGCAAAATGATAAAGTTACAAAGTGTAAAAATTGAATTCAAGTAATGCATCATTTTGAGTTCAAATACAATATCAATATAGATAAAATAATTCAATTAATTATGCATGGCATTTGTCATATAAAAACTATCAAGCACTTGCACAAATATAAGAGTTTAAACATTATACATTGTGCAAGTAATTTGAATCATATATGAGCAATCTATAAATCAAATAAAATCATCCATACCATCCTTCCAAAAGCTTTTCATCTTCTTTGTGTTGAGGTTGGACTCAATCGTCATCTTTAATTTTTCGTTAGGATCCAATCATTCAAGCACAATACCATACCTACAACAACATCATCTATACTTTTCTCCTTGAAGGAGTCGTTAGTTTCATCAAATGTAACATGCATAGATATATCTACTACTTAGTTCTTTTGTTGAAAAACTCTCTTTATGTATAAGTAGTAATAAAGTAACTAGAAAAAGTTCTAATGTTGGATTTTGAATCAAAAATTTCAAATTGCCTTTGGTGTTTAAAAAAAGTATTTGTATCCAAAGACTCTAAAAATATCCAATATTGGGTTTTTGATTATTTCAAAACTCATAATGGTATTTTATTCAAAATAAGTTTAATCAACATACGGTTTAAAACATAACAAATAGTGTTGATGATTTTGGCCTAAAAGTATTTAAGTAAAACATTTACATTCGACATAATCAAGGCTATTTTAAAACCAATAAAGAAAATCATGTAAATCTTTTTGAAATATTATCAATTAACTCAAAAGCATAATATTTTTCAAAAAACAATTAACATAATTTCTAAAGTGACATGCTTTACAAATCTTATCATTTCAAAAAAAAAAAAATAGACTAGGTAAACCATATCTGTTGGAATAATGTCCTATAAAGCAATTTATCATTTAGACATTATAAACAATATTTATTGGATTATTTAGTATCTATTTGTTATTAATAAATTCCATATTATGAATTTCTATTTCATTTATGTCCCA
>JXTB01000305.1:0-21853 GCA_002914805.1 Parasponia andersonii | reverse complement strand
TAAAAAGAAAAATTTTATACGACCAATTCCGCTGCGTTTCTTGATTTTACAAAACTATGGTGTTCTTGAAAATAATTTTATGAAAATATTTTCCGGAAATTTATTCTAATAAACACCAGCAATAACAAGATTCCTTTATTAAAGTTTTGACATGTCCAAATCTTAAATGCCAAAAGCAATAAACAATTTTTTTTAATCAAAAGATGTACTCTCATTTGTTCAAAATATCAAATTGAATATTTGAAAGAATAAAACAAACTTCAAAAACCTAATCAAATGATCAACAAGAATTAAGCATAATATATTTTTAGCAAGACATTTTTAAATATAGGCAAAGAATTGTTATCGATATTACTTATGCCAATAATCTTGCTTTTTGTATTGTCTCTAAAAATGAAATATCCATCATTATTTCTTTATGAAAGTTGAGAGCTTGGTACAGTTAATGGTCAAGTTCTTGAAGCGCTCACTTTCTAGGTTGTACCTACAACAAAGATTCAAATTTGAATTTCGGTACCCACATAACTTTAGGTCCTTGGGGGTTAGTCTTTGAACTCTTTGGTACCCATTGTTGTTTAACACCAAAATATGCATTTTTCTTGATAGAGCAAGAAAAGCTTGTATGTCCATTTTTGTTGCAATAAGTACATGTATATTTTGAGTTATTATTAGATGTTGCTTTGACAAAATAATTTTTGAGATATTTTTATTTTACAAACGGTTTGTATCCTATACCTTTTTTGTCAAAAACACATCTTTGTCTACCAAGTATTGAATCAAAATTCTTCTTTCTGTTGATAAAATTGTGGACAACATTGGTTAAATCCAAAACTTTTTCTTTTAAGGAAGTATTTTCATTTTTCAAGGATTCATATAAATCACAATTCAAAATTACTTCCTTTTCTTTTGAAAATTCCTCAAGTTCTTTTGATAAAAAAGATAATTGCTTCTTGATTACTATTTTTTAAAACAAGTGATTTGTAGTTATCATGTAATTTATAAAAATCATCAAGTAGCTTATTGTATGATAACTCTTCTTCATCACTATCATTTCAAAATCACTACTATCATTAAAATCATCAAGTGAGTCATTATCGAGTTCAAGAGATTTTACCTCACTATCGATAGCCATAAAGCACATGTTGTTTACTTCTTCTTCAACATTATCATCCAAATTACCATCATTTCTGTCATCTCAGGTAGCTTTGATTTCTTCATCTTGCATGGAAGATTTGAGAGTAATGTCTTTCTTTTCCTTATCTTTCTCCTCATCTTCTTCACCGCTTTCTTTTATTTGACTTGTGGTGGCATATGAGCTTTCAAGAATTTTCCACATTTCATGAGCATTAGTAGCTAATTGAACATTATTATAAATATTTACATCTATGCTACATAAAAAATAATTAAAAGTATATCCATTCCTAGAAAATATGATTTTATCAAAATCATCATATTCATAAAACTCTTTTTCAACGAATTTATTATCAATTATTTTTC
Source organism: Parasponia andersonii (assembly GCA_002914805.1). Taxonomy (NCBI): domain Eukaryota; kingdom Viridiplantae; phylum Streptophyta; class Magnoliopsida; order Rosales; family Cannabaceae; genus Trema; species Trema andersonii. The sequence continues at coordinate 20,356 of JXTB01000305.1, read as the reverse complement.
TAAGAATATATGTACCTTGAACAATAATATTCAATAAATCATCACCCATAAATTTAAGAAATTTAAGCATTTTGATTTTCCAAATATTGTAGTCAATACCATTAAAAAATGGTGGTATAGTTGAGAACCCCTCATTTGAAAGATTTTGAAAATTATTTGGGTATGTCATCTCAAGACGGTTAAGTCTTTAAAAATTGAGCACCAAGCTCTGATACCAATTGTCACCTACTTTTAGCCCAAGATTGACAACCCAAGAGGGGGATGAATTAGGTTTTAAAATGTCTTAAAAAACTTTTAAGAAATACGACGGTTTGTGATACGAACCCCGCCAACTTGTGATGAAACCCGAAATAAGGATGATGCCTAGAACCGTTCTACAATCAGATTCGGATGGAAAACCTCGACCCAACACCTATAAAGAGATGTGAACATTGGTATAAAGGAAGATGCCACAATCAAGGATAGAAAACTCGATTGATAAGTCAAGGGATGAATGCCATAGAGAAATCTGATAAGTTCGAATAAGTTCTCAAAGAACCAAAGAGAAATTGCTCTTAATTTTAATGAATTGTAATCTGCTATTTTCATTTAGCTAATGGCTATTTATATACATAAGGACCACGAAAATTGGCTGCTAAAAATATCTAAGAAGCTGCCCAAAACAAGAAAAGGAAACTAAAATAACCTAATTCAATTCAGAGAATTGATTTCCTACAATTACCCTAAAAAAATACGCCTATTGCATAATTAAAAAAAAAGGAAAGTATCTAGATTGGCATGCAAACCTTATAACTCAGTAATAAAACTTATAATAAATAAATAAGAAAGGTAATTTAATTAATTGCAGCCAATCATTCTCCTTGATAAGTCAAAAATGGATAAGTCACCAAAATCAGGAAACTAAGTTTTAATTTGCGCACCCTTGAGCAATCCTCTTGTGAGAGTTTTTTGTAGATTATTCCAAAGCTTGAATAATGGAAATCTGACCTTGTGGAACATGTGGAACATCATCCTTGGGATTCCAAGAATTTATCTCAATTCAAATACTTTGAATCAACTCATTGAGAGACTCCTTGAATCTTTTAGCTCGAGCTCTTCTAACCGGTCTAATTGGAACTTGAACTGGCTCCTTTGTAATCGTGTCTAGATTCGCATCATTCCCCTCCTCTTGAAAAGGATTTGTCCTCAAATCTTCACCTTGTTTATATCGAATGACATATGGAAATGTTTTAATAAATTCCACCTATTGTCCAAGCCTCTTATTCAACTTGTGCTAACCTTTAAAGAGCTTCAACAACTCATGATCAGTGTGAATCACGAACTCCCAAATGTAATGTTGCCATATTTTCAAAGCTTGAACCAACGCATACATTTCTGTATCATAAGTAGGGTAGTTTGAAGCAGCCCAACTTAGTTTCTCGTTAAAATATGCAATTGGTCATCCTTCTTGCATAAGAACTACGCCAATACCTAAACTTATGCTCGTTGGACTTGGCCATTCTTGGATAGCACGAATCTTTTCTTCATCAACCCGTCTTTGTAGTTCCTTTGTCTCTTCAGGGTTACTCCTATAGGCTGGATGATCTGGAATGATGGCACCGTGCACGAAGTCAATTCGATACTCAATCCTTCGGATTGGTGGTAATCCACTAGGAATTTTCCTAGGGAAAACATCACTAAATTCCTACAAGAGAGAAACAACAGAACTATGCAAAGCAGGGTCAAGTTCGTTAGTGTTTAAAAATGCCTATTTGTACAAGAGTACAATCATCGGCAGGTTTGAAAATATCGCTCTCTTAATTTCTTTGGCTTTTTCCTAAAAATTATTTTATTTTCTCTCTGTTTTTCTCTCAATGGCCGAATCTATTATTGCCTTTTCTCTCTTTTTTCTTCGGCCTCTCTCTCTTTTTCACTCTTTCTCTTTTGATCACTCTCTTTTTGTAACTTCATTTGATCTTCACGAACTTCTTTTGATGTCAAGGGAACTAGAGTGATTGTCCTTTGATTAAGTACAAACGAGTACATATTGGTTAAGCCATCATGTTTAATACACCTATCAAATTGCCATGGTCAACCTAGTAACAAGTGTCTAGCTTGCATCGGAACTATATCGCACAAAACTTCATCTTCATATTTCCTGATACGAAAAGAAACTAACACTTGTTTATTCACCTTTAGTTTACCACTACTATTTAACCACCATAACTTGTAAGGTCGGGGATGCTTCATGGTTGGCAACTCTAATTTCTCTACCATAGTAGTGTTAGCAACATTAGTATAACTACCACCATCAATAATCATACTACGTACCTTGTTATGAACATGGCACCTAGTATGAAAAAAGTTTTCTCATTGCACCTCTTCATCTTCTTTGACTTACGCACTCAAAGCTCTCCTTCCCACCAACAAATCTCCTTGGGTAGGGTATTCCTCTTCATCGTCCAATGGTGGCATAAGATCGGTGTCATCTTCGTCTTCGGTTTCAATTTCACTATCATCTCGCAACACCATAACTTTTTTGTTTGGACATTGGCTAGCTATGTGACCCCTTCCTTAACATTTAAAGCACTTGATATCACGATTCCTAGAAGTAGAAGAATTGGATTTACCTTGATTTACATGGCTGGTCACTTCTTGCTTTTGCTTAGCTTTAGGCTTCATCGTAGGTAGCCTCTTATCCTTCTTCCATTGATTTGATTTCTAAGCGGATGTACTTAGATTTTGGCTTGGACGTATGCTACCCCTCCTCTTAAGTTGGTTCTCAAATTTTATAGCTATGTGGACCATATCTTCCAACTCTACGTAATGTTGCAATGCCACCACATTAGCAATTTCTCGATTTAAACCAACCAAGAATGTGGACATTGTAGCCTCCCGATCCTCCTCTACATTCGCTCGAATCATAGCATCTTCCATCTCCTTATAATATTCCTCTACACTCTGGTTACCTTGCCTAAGGCTTTGCAACTTGTTATACGATTCCTGGTAGTAGTAGCTCGGTACAAACCTCTTTCTCTTCATTATTTTCATCTCCTCCCACGTCTCTACTGGACGCTCTCTATTTCTTCTCCTATTCATTACCAATTGATCCCACCATACAATTGCATAGTCAGAAAATTCAATGGTAGCAAGCTTTACCTTCTTAATCTCGGAGTAATTGTGGCAATCAAATACTAATTCAACTTTTTTTTCCCACTCAAAGTAAGCTTCTGGATCGTTCTTGTCTTGAAAGGATGGAATCTTCATCTTAATACTACCCAGTGAATTATCTTCTCGATTCCTAGCCCCTCTAAGCTGCCCACCGTATCTCCTATTGAATCTTGGTCATCTTCATCACCAAGAGTATCTCTATAATACTCTTTATCTTCAGCCCTAACTTCCCTATGCTGGAATCTCCCTCTTCCACTCATATTAGAAGCGATTTATGGTTGTCCACATGTGAGTTCTCTATTCTGTCTATCCACTCACGAACCTGCTCTATCTCTGCTCTCATTACTCTTCTCATCTCGCCAATTAAGGCTTCCATGAGAAGCTTCAGATCACCCACTCCAGATGTATCTCCAGAATTGTTTCTGTCCTTATTGTCTAATATGTTTGCTGCAAAACAAAGTTAGAAAAGAAAGGACCTCACACACTCTCTCACGTGTTTCACTCAGTAATGAATCACTCAATTTCACTTGTGTTTTACTCGAATATATCAGATTGGCTTTTACCCTCTTATGTGCTCACCACTCTTGTCTTTTTCCACTCATAATTTCTCAAAAGTTCTTATCAAACTAATTCAAACAATCAGAATTTCTTAGCAACAATCCACACAAAAAACTCACCAACCAAATCAGGATTTAATGTAATAACCTGAAATAACAGTTTCTGGAAATTGACAAGCAAAGAAAGCGAAACAAAGAAAAAAAGAGAAAAAAAAACGCACACAAAACTTTGAAGGCTAGGAAAGTAATGAAAACGATGGATTTTGGGCTTGAGATAAGCTTCGATTTGATATATAATAATAGTTGTTTCGATTCTTGGATCAAAAGTTACGACCGTTTTACTGAACCACCCTAAAAAAAAACCTCTAATTCAGCCACTGGTTCTTCTCTCTTTTTATTTTTTTTGAGAACCCAGATAATAACTATAAAACACAAGTGCTAACTGAAAGATACAAAGATATAAATTCGGATTCAAAAGCAAAGAAGCAATCTGGATTGGCTACGATTAGAACAGATCGAGTTTATGTTTTTTTTTTTTGGGTGATTTTGATGAAAGAAAGAAAGAAGAATAAGGGTTGGTTTTGATTAAAAAAAAAAAAGGAAAAGATAGAGGATAGATTAAACCTGAGACTAGAATCCGGCTTTTGATACCAAATGATACGAATCCTGCCAACTTGTAACGAAACCCGAAACAAAGATGATGCCTAGAACCGTTCTACAATCAGATTCGGATGGAAAACCTTGACCCAACACCTATAAAGAGATGTGAACCTTGGTATAAAGGAAGACACCGCAATTAAGGATAGAAAACTCGATTGATAAGTCGAGGGATAGACGCCACAGAGAAATCTGATAAGTTCGAATAAGTTCTCAAAGAACCAAAGAGAAATTGCTCTTAATTTTAATGAATTGTAATATACTCTTTTCATTTAGCTAATGACCATTTATATACATAAGTACCACGAAAATTGGCTGCTAAAAACATCTAAAAAGCTGCCCAAAACAAGAAAAGGAAACTAAGATTTCCTACAATTACCCTAAAACACATGCCTATTGCACAATAAAAAAAAAAAAAGAGGAAAGTATCTGGATTGGCATGCAAGCCTTACAACTCAGCAATAAAACTTATAATAAATAAATAAGAAAGGTAATTTAACTAATTGCAGTCAACCATTCTCTTTGATGAGTCAAAAATAGATAAGTCACCAAAATCAGGAAACTAAGCTTTAATTCACGCACCCTTGTGCAATCCTCTTGTGAGAGTCTTTTGTAGATTATTCCAAAGCTTGAATAATGGAAATTTGACCTTGTGAACTATGTGGAACATCATCCTGGGTCTCCAAGAATTTATCTCAGTCCAAATACTTTGAATCAGCTCATTGAGAAACTCCTTAAATCTTTTAGCTCGAGCTCTTCCAACCGGTCCAATTGGAACTTAAATTGGCTCCTTTGTAACCGTGCCTTGATTTGCATTAGTTTGCCTACGTCCCTGGCCTTCAGCAACTTGCTTTGAGCTTTCCACTATCGGATCAAGATTATGGGCTTGACCGACCCTTTTACAAGCAGAGTGAATTCTTCTTAGGCATATCCTAGCCTTTATAATAGTCTTGACTCTGGCTCTGTTATGTCTAATCTCGGATTGTTTTAACTCCAGTGATAACCTCACCTATACGGATTGTTTAAACAATGGTGTCAATCTCACCAACTCACAGGTTATTTATGACTCCGGTGGCAACCTCACCTAAATCAGGTTGTTTATAAATTCGGTGGCAACCTCACCTCACACTCAATAGTTTTTCAATAAACAAGAGTTAACACTCACTCATAAATTCTCCTTACAAAGTAATTAATACAATTTTGGCTTAGGAGATTTGAGAACAATGCACAAATGATACTCTAGGAATGGATCAAATAGATTTGAAAATTAAAGTATAGTAAAAGAGAGCTTTTTATACTTAGAAAATGGTTGGGTATCGATGTAGGTTCATATTCTCTTATTCTAAGTCATCAAACTTGGCTCTATTTAAAGGCATCTTCAAAAACTAGTCGTTTTCGATCGTTGGTGACTTGCTGCCAAAATTTTGGTCGACCAGAAATAATTTTGGTCAACCAAAAAACTAGCCGTTGGAGTCTGACAGGCTAGTTCAGCTCCAACAGTCATTTTTGGTTGTTATTTTGGTCGACCAAGCCTGGTCAACCAAAATTGGTCAGAAATCTATTTTTGGTTTCTTTGAACTAATTTTAGTCGTTCTTAAACTTTCTTTTTCAAATCATTTTTAACATTAAAAAATGTACTTTTGAGAATTTTTAGGCTAGATTAAAAATGATATTTATTTTTAAACAATTAAGAATTAGTGGATTTAAAGTTTAGCTAATTCTTTAAAGATTTATTTGAAAATTCATTTGAAAGATTTTTGAGTCATATCAAAGAGAATTTATGTGCAATGAACTAAATCAAATACAAGACTAAATATGAAATATACTTTATCTAAGTATGGTCTTGTATCTTGATTGTCCATTTTCAAGCTTGATTCTAATAAGTCCATAAGCATCCATTTTCAAGCTTGATTCTTTGATTAACTTGAGCTAGAACTTTAAAACTATTTCAATACACACTTAAGTTAAATCATTAGTACTAAATCAAATGTTTGTTATCTTCAAAATAAGAGTGAGTAAGATTGAAGTTTTAATTTCCTAACACCTCCTGAACGAGTAGATGTGATATTTTTCTTTATTAATATTTATTTCTTAATTTCTTCATACAAGTTCATATACTGATTATGAAATTGATGGAAATGAAAATTTTAAGTAAATTTTTATGGTGTTTTGAGCTTCCATTAAAGGGTGGCGTCATTGTAGACCTCTGATATCAGTTGTTGGGATATGTGGATCATTACTTTTTTTGTATTAAATTTGTAGTTTATTTTGTTTCGAAATGAAGAATTTTCTCCTTTTTTTCATATTTAGGTACATAAGTTCTTTTGTCTTGGTATATGTGATTATATACTAGATTCATTACTTTAGATATTTGATATTGTTATCTTGTTTCTAAATTTTTATACTCTTAGGTACATGAATTTTCAATTTTGGTATATGGAAATTTTGTCATGGTATATGAGGCAATATACTAGATTCATTACTTGCTATATTACATAATTTATTTTTTGTTATTATAATTAAAAAAAATCATCATTGTATATGATATATATATATATATACCAGATTATGTATGAATTCATATACTGTTATCTAGATCTTATGAGGTAGTGAAAAAGAAAAATATCATGGATAATTTTTTTGAGTTAAGTCATTGTATATATGAACATATATACCGTATTCGGAATGACAAATTTATGTATCATTTCTTAGTTAGGTTATGATATTTGAGTATAGTACCATGTTTCATAGATTCTGTCAGAGTATTAGACATTATATACCTATTTCAAATTAGTATAAATCATAAAAAAAATCTTATGTACCTAGTTCAAAAGATTATCTAACATAAAGGGAGAATTGTTTTTAATATATATTATCATTTCTGAACAGTTTTAGTTTTTTTTTTAAAATTACTCAAATATACCTCGCAAAGTGAATAACTAGAAACAAGTAAGTAATAGTTTATATTTATATGAACTCGCACTACATAAAATATATGAACTAATGAGAAAATTATTTAATATTCAATATGGTCATAATTAAAAATATTCAATACAATAATCATTATCAAATCAAAAAACCAAAACATCACATTGTTTTTCCTAAACCAAAACAAGATCATATGTTCCATACTACTTTGATTTTTGTATTTCCATATCACTTGTGCATTATGTCATTCTCTTGTTATCGGTTCAATGATAAAGTTCTACCGCTATCTTCTGCCGATAGAATACTATTTTTTCTTGTGTTACTTCATTTATGCCGATATTCATCATCAAGATCTCCGCTCTTTTGATTATAAACGTACTCTTTTGATTACAAACATTCTGCAATTGGCCCTGTTTTCATGAGAGAATGTGTGCAATTGAGAAAAGCATAAATCTATAAACTAGATACCTATAAATCATATATCTATCAACCGACAAATTAGATAAGGAAAACACAAATTATGATTTAATTTATTTTAGAATAGCGAAAACAATAACTTGCAACGACAAGAAGATTACATCAAGCGAGCGTTAGAATGCAACCAAAGAAGAGAAAAATTGACCATAAAAAAAGTTTTAAAAAAAAAACTAATAGATTTGTGAAATATCATTTATTATTATCTCCTTAAAAAAAATCATAAATTATATATAAAAAAACTATGAACCAAATTTTATATAATTTAGATTAGATCAAACAATATTAAAATTTTCATTTTTTTCACCATAATCATGAATTAAAATGATAATTCATCAACCAAATATCAGAACTCTTAGAATAAGATATATCAAGATAAAATATAATATAACTGCTGAAACAATCATATACGACAACTAGATAAAGATATACCATGATTAAAAGTTTATAAACCAAACACAATCTGAAATTCAATTCATCTCAAACATAAACTAAATTATATTTATCATATCTAGAGTAAAATAGACAGCAACTCAAAAGAATTTATGTTACAAAAATATAATCCTAAAATCTAATTTAATCTAAAAAAATAAAATTGAATATGAATATATCTATAAATTTATGAACCACATTCACAAATTTATGAACTAAACAGTAAGTATCAGTAAATAAATTGAGGTTATAAATAAAACATATAAAATTATTAACCAAACATAAATTAAACTGGTAATGAAAAAGTCATGAACCACTATAAAAAAATCATGAACTATTGTGAAAAAATATTTACCACTATGAAAAAATCATGTACCACTATCCTATTAAAGCTAATTGATTCAGGTAGATACTTATCGAGCAGTCTAAACATATATTTCTGAAATAGAAATCGTAAGCTAATTGATTCATAGCATATGTGAAATCATAATCTGCAAATGAATTAAAATCATAATCATTCTTGAATTCATGTAAGAGGACTTTTATCAAACATGTAATGTGCACTCATAGAAAAGGAAAAAAATCATACATTGATCACTAAATAAGTAAACTAATCTGTGAATGATTAATTTTACTTCTCCGACTATATTAAAATAAATGAAATAAATCATGTAAGAGATATAAGTGTAATATCATGGAATTCATGATAACATACATACCGAAGCTTAATTATTTGTATCATATATGTACGGATAGGTTATAAATAATTAATTAGTGCTTCTCAGGTTATGTAATCGCAAGCAAAATTATCAAAAGAACCCATATGTAAACGCGTCATCCGTCATCCATATACATGCAGAAAAATCAAATATGCATTTGATAGAGTGGTTCAAAAATCAAATATATATATATATATATAAACAAAACTCATATATATGTATATAGTTAGTGAAGTATATATACCTTTAGAATGAACTTGAATCCAAGCTTGGAATCATAAAATTTTGGAGTTTTGTGAAGAAATTTCAGAATAATTCCGTAATTTTGATTTTTCGATTCTGTTTTTTGAGTTTTCTCTTCCTGATTTTCTGAGAGTTGATTTCTGAAGGAAAATTTAAAAAAAAAATAAAGAGAAGCTCAATTGATTTTCTAGAGAGACGAAGCGAGAAAGTTTTGCTTATAAGGAAAAAAAGGCGAGAAATTTTCGACTAAGAGGGAGTGATGCGTCTAAAGTCATTAAGGGATATTTTGGATATAGAATTACGACGAATTACTGTGTTGGACATGTAGCTATAAGTATTTGGGCTTAGACATCTACTAAGTTTGGGCCCAAAATATGGATAGTTTTCTATATGAACCCATCTATGCGGCCAAAATTCAATCGACTTCTTACCTTATTCCTTCCGGGCTATATTCATGTACAACACTTTTTAAGAAACATATTAGTTTTATGGCATTTATATGTAATAATAATAATAAAGTAAAAGGATCAAACACTGAAGTGCTCTTTGAGCTAATTTCCTATGTCCTCCGTCACGAGTAAATTTCTGTGACCACCTCGTAACTGTGATCCTATTTTTGCTTTCACAGTTACCTCGTTCTATCCTCCCCCGACTTTTACTTTCTCAAACAAAATTGTCGGCCATACACATATTATTGATTGAGATCTGTCTTTTTTTTTTTTCCGGGTACTCGGGTTTGAACTGGATCCGGGCAAGAATAGATCCGGATCGTAGTCAGACATAAAAGATAGGATAACATATCATTAACTAACTTTCTAGCTCCACATAAACACATCCACGGTGGCCCATTGGCCATTACCATATCTCATCTCTCTCATTCTCCACGCCAACACAGTCTCTCACAGTCAACATTTTTTGTGCACATTGACAAACGACCTTAAGCATGATGGGGGTCTCCTTCCTCTCAACTGTCCCTTCTCTGATTCCACTTGCTTCTTTCCCTTCTCTCAGTACTAATACTAGCTGTTATCCCACTCAAGCAGTAAGTCTTGCGCTCCTTTTTTGTGCTTGTTTTGTAATTATAAAGAACGTTCAACACTTGACAAGAACACAAAATAAGCATATGGGTTGGTGTGTTTTGCTTGTTTGATTGACTCAATACGTTGTTCTTCCTCGTTTTGTCGTTTGGAATTTCAGGTTTCAATTCGTTGTCGTAAAACAGAAGCTACAACTACTGATCATGAGGATGGCTTCCGTCGTAGGGACATTCTTAAATGCATTAGTGCCTCCATTGTCATGGTGAGGAAAATAATCCTTTTTCTTATTGTTTCTCTTCTCTTCCCACGTATATTTGCACAAACGGTGTGGCGTTCTGTTTCATGGAGTTGATCACAAAGCATAGGAAGGACAATGTGTGCTTGTTAATGTCTCTTTAGTCTTTCCCTCGGTTTTTTCTGACTTGTAATAGATCATTCAGATTATGGACCATTGAATATCTGTTCGTGCCGCACATCTGTAATCAGAATTCGACATCGTGTAAAGATTTTGTTACACTTGTATTACATACATTGAATCCCATAACTAGCCTGAAGGACACTAAGATTTTAGATACCCAATACCGAACTGTAAGACCAATATGGAATAGATTTAACAAAAAATACACTAGCCAAAGATTGGTTTATGTTTGTGCAACATGTGCTAATTCCATGAATAAAAGTGATGTGATGATGAGTTTCTGCCAGTTGCAATGTTAGGAATTAATAGGAAGCTCGGGCACATTTGTCGAAACGGCCAGTGCTGCTGATTTGATACAACGAAGACAACGTTCTGAATTTCTCTGTGAGTTCTCAAAAATTCCCCTTTAATGGCTAATAAAAGCTGGAGTTACTGATCAAGATTCACTTGTTTTTTAACAGCAAACATTAAGGATACCCTTTTTACGGCATTAAAGGTATGTAGGTAACTACTAAGATTATACAATTATGCGTTGTATATTTATGCAGTCATGCCTAATAATGCAAGCTAGATATCGTTTGCTTGTACATCGTTCACAATTCAAGATGATTTATCTAGTTGGATATGCCATCACCATTTCATCTTCAATTTGTTTCAGGGAAATCCAGATATTATCCCATCCATACTTACTTTGGCACTTAATGATGCTATAACATATGATAAGGTTAGATCTTACTAGTGAAACTCGCCATGAAAAATTGGATTATTTTTTCGTGAAGAATTTAACTAGAGGCAAAAGAGAGACTACTAATCTGATTTTTGAGTGTAGGCTACCAAATCTGGAGGTGCAAATGGATCAATAAGATTCGGGTACATTTTACGTGCAGAACTTTTTTATTTGGGAGTTGATAATTTAAAGCTAAGCAGAATAATAACATCAATTTCTCCTTTAATCTTACATTTGAGTATGATGGTGCTTGAAAGATAAGACTAGTCAGCTAAGCTGAAAAATTATGACAATTTGGTATGCCTGTCTAGCAACTATTCAAGCCCAAGACTTCAGTGTTTATGCCCATAGAAAACCCATTCTTACTTTCTTTTTTTCTTTTTTTTTCTTCCCTGAAGCTCAGAGATAAGCAGACCTGAAAATAAAGGACTTGCCGCTGCTTTGAGTTTGTTAGAGGAAGCTAAGAAGGAGATAGATTTTTACTCCAAAGGTGGACCTATCTCCTTTGCAGATCTCATCCAATCTGCAGGTTGTGAATTTTTTATGTACGACTATATGCATAATCAAATTTTGTCTGGGACATTTGATATATTGTGAACTGCTTTATCAGTTGTTGGTACCATCGAGATCTGTATCTAGCATGTTCAAGAAGAAACCTTCTAAGCTCTAACTCAATCCCATTACTTCATGCAGCTCAAAGTGCAACTAAATGTACCTTTTTAGCTTCTGCTATTCGCAAATGCGGTGGCAATGAGGAGAAGGGAAAATTATTGTACTCGGCATATGGTTCCAATGGGCAGGTTTGTTTCTCAACTTCCGTTCTTCAGCTAACATGGGTAGATTTATTACCATCCATTTGATTTATATGGTATTCCCACGATCCTCTTCTTGTTGAGTGTAACTAAAAGGTTTACGCATGCAGTGCATACATGACAGCAACTGTTTTGTATTTGTGACAACAGTGGGGCTTGTTCGATAAACAATTCGGGAGGACAGATGCCGAGGAGCCAGACCCAGAAGGAAGGGTTCCTCTTTGGGAGAAAGCCACTGTCCAGGAAATGAAAGACAAGTTCTCTGCCATTGGCCTTGGTCCCCGCCAGGTTATTACTTCATGATTCTTAGCGTCCTTCAATGGTTCTTCTCTACATGGCCAAACCTAAGATCAAAATATGTTTGGCTTAAAAATGAAACCATTGGTGGAAATAGGCTGTGTAATCCATCCTTTGCATTCTTGGCTGATCCTTATTTTTGCTACCTTTGGCCAGCTAGCTGTATTGTCTGCATTCTTGGGTCCTAATCAGACGGCAACCGAGGCCTTATTGGCCACAGATCCTCAGGTTAAGCCTTGGATTGAAAAATATCAACGCAGCCGAGAGACTGTATCTCAGACAGATTATGAGGTCAGTCCTACAAAATATTAGTATTTAATGGGGATCTATTCCTTATTCCAATAATCACGATTATTAAAACGTAAGGAAGCTAAGGGCTCCTTGTAGACCATTCATCCATTCATTATGTGTATGGTGTTGTTTTCAGGTTGATTTGATAACGACTCTCACAAAATTGAGCAGTTTCGGCCAACAATTCAATTATGAAGCATATACTTATCCCGTCCCAAAAGTTGACATCACAAAACTCAAATTGTAGAGAGGAAACTGAACCACTGTACCAGTTTCAGCTAGTGAATCACACTCATTCTTGCAATTTTCTTTCAAGAGCTGAAGTATTGTTCAAGTTCAAGCTGTTGACCATTAATTTGAATTCTGTGATGGTATGGTAATGGTGGGCATATTGCTAATGCTAGCTATGAATAGCATGTCATTTTACTTTTATACGTATAAATATTTTTTGATCACCAAAGTCAGGACTCATTGAAAAGAACCACGTGAAAAATTCCCAGGACTTGTGAGCAAAAGCTTGGAATGAAATTATTTCCAGTTTCAAACTTCCTTTCCAAAAATTTCCAGTTACAAGTTCATTCGTTTTTCCAAAATTCAAAATTCTTGACTGAGTTACTACAACCTAACGTGATTTTCACAAAAAAAGTTCTCTCAAACAAAATATTGAGAACATTTTCATTTTTCGTTTCCTATTATAAAACAATGAATGATTACAAAAATATCCTCTCGATTTGGATGAATGTTCGATTTATCATCTCTTCTTTCATAATTAATAAACAATAAAAATATACCCACACACTAATAAATCAGTACAAATTTCACCCGTATCTCTAATTTGGTTACTAGTAGAAAATGATCAATATACTCCTACCCAAATACAATTAATTAAAAAACTTAGTTAGAGTTTCCTTCGTTAAATCTTCTTATTTTTTGTTCATTGTTTTTAACAAAAACTCCGGACTCATTAGGTTAAAAGTTGAAAAATTCCGAATGGGCTGCTTTTTGTAAAAGCCCCTCAACATTTAATAAATATTTAGAAAAATATCAACTTTTTTCAAATTGACATTTTTCTATGATACTCGATATAACTAATTGGATTTCTTTAGGTAACCAATCTAGTTATATAAAGCAACCAATCAAGTTACCTCATGTAATTTGACAGATTACCTCAAGTACCTCACCAGTTTAAAAAGTGACATTTTTCTAAATACTCTTAAGAGTAATATTTCTCTAATTAATCCAGAATTTTTCGAACAATTTCAAAATTCAGGATTTTTCAATTTTTTTTTTAAACTTCTATTATAAAAAATCTAATTTTCTCTTTTATTTCTTCCACCTACCAGTTGGTAATTTTAACTTTTTGTATGTCATTTGACCAAATTAGACAGAATTGTGATATTTGTACTGATTTCTTTATTTGATGAGGTTCTTTATTATTTAAAACTGAAAGGAAAAATTGCGTATTTCATTAAAATCCAGGGATAACAAAAATTAAAATATTGTCAAGCTAGTACGTAAACATGACAAGGAAAAAAATTCGAAGTTGGCTACTTATTTTTAGTTTTCATTTTTCAGACAATAATATTAAAGAAAGAAAAGACAAAACAACTATCGGAAGGGGGTGAAGTTACTGAGGATGACATTGACAACCAAAAAGTCTTTAGGGCCTGCTGACGTCCAAAGAAAAGTAAAAAAACGTGTCACAACAAGAGCAAGAGTGCTTAAGTTATTGTTGTATTCGCAATTTGACTCCAATCTATGACGAGACAATATCTTAAACCTTTACATAACTGGCTTTCTTGGTGAGAGTTGGAACAAGAGGCACTTAGAACAGAAATTGAGCAATTAGTTTCAGTAGCTGGAGAGCTTGTGACCTTGAACAAGAAGCATTTTTATGTTACTATCTTGTTCATTTTTATAATGAACAAGAGGCACTTAGAACAGAAATTGAGCAATTAGTTTCAGTAGCTGGAGAGCTTGTGCCCTTGAACAAGAAGCATTTTTATGTTACTATCTTGTTCATTTTTATAATTTACTTCTTTTTTCTTTTCTTTTCTTCTTTTTTTCCCCCATTCCCTTAACTGTAATCTCATAGATCCCGCAACTACAAATCCCCAGCAATTATCTTCNAAAATAAAATAAAATAAAAAGATAATAAAACAGATCCTCGAAGAATAAGTACAACAATCTCACCACCTTATCTAAACCTAGGAGCAATAACCTCAAGCCCACCCATGAGTGGCCTCAATGGCTCAGGGATACTGACAGAGCCGTCTTCTTGCTGGTAATTCTCAAGCAGACATACAAGCATTCGTGGTACTGCACAGGCTGTCGCGTTTAAGGTGTGAACAAACTGTGGCGAAGCAAGGTTACTCTTACCCTTTTTAGGGGTGGTCCCTGATGGTTCAGAAGGACGATACCGGACCCCAAGACGCCGGCTTTGATAATCTGTACAATTTGATGCGCTTGATATCTACAGAATTCACTTAAAGATTACGAGACTGCAAAAATTGCTGCTGATAATTGTCTAAATTGATCAATATAAACCTTGAGAAGCAGAAATCACATGGCGAAAGTCAAAATTCACCCTAAGACAGAGGGATTTTTTGTTGCAATACCTCACCAAACCGTTCTAATCCAGGCATCCATGCCTCAATATCATATTTGCGGTAAGCAGGCGCACCTAAATCCCCAGAAGCCATATCCAAAGTTCTGCCAAGAAAACTCACAATCGGACACAAAAATAGCAGGATAGAAACCACCTAATCAAAAACTGTTGAACTGACTGCTTACTTATAATGTAATCCCATTGATGAGAACAAGTCTTCTTCGATTTTAATGAGCTCTTCAAGATAGGACTCACTCTCATTTGGTCGGCATATGATGAACATCTCCACCTTACTGAACTGGTGGACTCGATACAGACCCCTGATGAGAATTACGCCAGTTTAACGAACAATTCAGCAAAAACGAGAGTAACGTGGACTTCAAGAGATACATGCATGAGGATAATTGTCAATCCTATAGGGAATGGCATAAGTCCCGAGCTTAAAACCACCAAGTAGGCTTGTTGCTTAATGTAAGTGAACATTAAGCATCTTGTCTACTGAAATCTTCTTGTATAGTGAGAATTTACCTTGTTGCTGCACCAGCAGCACCGGCCTCAGTGCGGAAGCAATGGGAGTATGCCACATACTTCAAGGGCAGCAATGATTCAGAAAGAATAGAATCCATATGAATTCCCCCAACGGGAATCTCTGCAGTGCCTATAAGGCACTGGTCACTACCCTCAATCGAATAGACCTAATATAAATTTGCAGATAATCAGTAAAAGGAAAATGACATCAGACTAACTCAAAACTGAAAGTGAAATAAATGCATCACAATTATAGTAAGCACTTCTGTCCCTCTCTCCATCCTCTCTAATTTCCTTTCTCAGAGAATCAGCATTAAGACACATAAATGATTTCAAACCTTTTGTGGTTCTCAGCAATTTACCTCCAGAAAATTATTTTAATTTTTCTTATTAAGAAAGTTGTCTTTAAGGGAAAAGTATATAATAAACCTATAATCAAGAATAGGAGCTAGAAATAGGCATGGTAAGACAGCATTTATCCAATGGAAACAGTGGGTGAAAGATGAAATATACCTGTGTGTTTTCTCCACGTGGTTGAAAACCACATTTTTCAACAACAGAAGACCTAACAAGTTCTGGGGTTGTTAAGGGTGTGAAGCCACTTTTCATAACTTGGGATAGTGTCCAGTTTATAAGCGCCATCTCTAACATAACTGCTTCATTCTTCAGATAATAGAATTTTGATCCACTGACCTGAAAAAAAGGACTTCAATAGCCTACAACAACAACAACAAAAGGCTTTCTCTTTTTTCCTGATAAGTGACAGTTAAAGCAACTAAAACCTAATTATCTAGGAATAGATTCAATGCTAGGCTCCATATACGGAGTGGTTTATATATATCTGACTTTATATTTGAGAGAAGCCATATCCATATTAAAAAGCCCAAAATCCAATTTACGTATGAACATTTTGGGCCATATACCAAACTAATGTTAACTATCGTGATTTACGATTAAAAAAATTCATGGTACCTCCGAAGCAGCATCAAAATCGAAAAGATCCAGCTCTTTCCCGAGTTGTAGGTGATCCTTGACAGGGAAGCTAAACTCACGCCGGCTACCAACCTATAAAAGCACATTGATAATTGAGAAGCAGGCAGAACAAACACAGAAAGCAGGAAATATTAATAAATGAGAGAAAAAGGAGTACCATCTTTCTTATGGTTGAACTATCTTCACCGCCTATGGGAACATCTGGATGAGTCAAATTCGGTATACACTGAGCTTCCTGCTGAAGGTCGTCAGTGAGTTTAAGCAAGTCTTCTTCCAAACTAAGAAGCTCTTCTTTCAGATTCTTTCCTGAGTGGAAAAATAACGAAAAACAATAATAAATAAATAAATAAATAAAAGGAGCTGGAAAAAAAAAAAAAAAACACCATAATCAAAAAAAAAAAACACCATAATCAGCATAGGGGAAGGCATTACTAATCAATCATACCTTCTTCTATCAGCTTCTGGCGCTCTGATGGTTCAAGCTTCCCTTTCATCTTGTTTGCCACCACATTCCTTTCTCCACGAAGCCGCTCAACTTCCTGCTATCTGTGAGTGACAATTAGCTACATTGAGAAAGAAAACCCGGTTTGCAAAAATTGACAATACGCCTAAATTAAACAGGGAACCTAGCTAAGATTGAAAACGCCAACGATATGCTAACTATACAAGTCATATACAAAACTGATACTTATCAGAAGAAACTATTGCCTTGATCAAAATGTTCCTTCTTATGCTGTGAAAATCCGCAACGCTTAATAAGCAAAATACTCAGACAAGTAAAACAAAATCCTATAAAAAAATCTATGTCAAAGGGACGAAGATGGACCTTTTGAAGACTAAGCATTTTCTCATAAAGCTCAAGTACAAGCTCCAAATTCGCATTGGAGTTTCTGTTCCTTATGTTGACAGCAACAGCATCCTTGTTATCCCTTATCCACTTAAAGTCAATTGCCGCTTTCCATTGGGGTTTCACAACTGCATTACCATAACGAAAGAAAAATCCAATACCGAAGTCTGAACCAATCANAAAAACATTCATCTGAGAGAAATAAAGAATACCCTTTTCATCTGGGGACTTTTTCGTTGGAGTAGTGGCTTGAACGGCCGAGGCCGAGAGGACTCTAATGAGGAGAGGAAATGGAGGCCTCTGAGTTTGAGAACGGTTATGGCGATACAGGAACTGAAAGGTGAAGGATTTAGAGAGTGGTCTGAGACTGAAAACTAAGCGGGAACAAGAAGAAGAATACGAAGATGAAGGAATTGCCGCAAGCTTTAGGGTCTGTAAGGTCGTCCCGCCCAAACAACTCTGGAAACCCATTCCGGAAATTCTGTGTCGAGCGAGCACCACTGCTTCGGATTAAACTGGGTAAGAGCTAGAGATGGGAATACGCCTCTTCTTTTTGGGCCTATTTTATCTTGGGTTTTTTTAGCTAAATGGCCGAATTTTGGATCATAGTTTACAAAACAGCCGTTTCACAGTCACTGTAACACATGGCCGAATTTTAAAAAATATTTAAACAATGACCCTTTTATCAAAATATATTAATTTTTTTTTTTAAAATTGATTTACTTTATAAAAAAATAGATCAACTAAAAAATAGCTATTTATCAAAATAAAATTAAAAAACAGTCATTTATTCAATAGGTATAAAAAAGCTATTTTTTAAATTGATCTTTAAAAAAAGGACATGTTTTATAAATACTCTATTTTTTAATTAAATAAAAACCAAAAAAATATAAATAAAATTAAGCCATCTATGCCATTTTAGAAAATAATTGCAAATTTATGTTGGGCTCAATTTTTTCTAGATTTAGTAACGCATTTTTTTAGAAAAATGCTACTTTTAAAAAAATTTAGGAAAATACTAGTTTTAAAGTAATAGTTAGCAACTTGTAACTAGTTATTAAGCATTGGGAACTAATAACCAAAGATATTTATAACTGGTATATAAATAAACATTGGTAATCAGTAACCAGTTTTCAAACACTAGTAAGTGGTAACTAGTAACCACTTTTAAAAATGATATTTAAAAAAAATAGAAAGTATTATTTTTCTAAAAAAAGAATTGAAAGAAAAAAAGAAACAGTACTGGCCCACTCTATATATATATATATATATATATATATATATATATATATATATATATATATAAATTTGTTGGGCTTTTTAGCCAAATAGTCAAATTTTAGATCGTAGTTTACAAAATGGTTGTTTTTTAAACACGATTAAAAATGGCCAAATTTTGAAAATTTTTTAAAAAAATAATTGTTTTCATATTTAGTATATCAAAATATATTGATTTATTTTTTCAAAATTTGATTTACCTTTTTCAAAAATTGATTTAATTTTAAAAAATTGATTTACTTTATTTAGTATATCAAAATTTATTGATTTATTTTTTAAAAAACTGATTTATTTTATGAAAAAAAATTAGATCAACTAAAAAATAGCTATTTATCAAAATAAAATTATAAAACGGTCATTTATTAAATAGGTGTAAAAAATTGCCATTTTTTAAATTGATCTTAAAAATAAGTCATTTCTCATAAGTATTTTTTTCCAGTAAAAGTGTTAGAAACTCAAAAATAAACAAATGAAAGGTAGGCCATGACCATGGGCCGTGGTCTACGAGCCAGAGGCCCAGGTTTTAGGCATTGCGTTATTAAGCAATTGAGTCACCATCACCGAAGGATTTCCGTACCGTCAAGACAATCAGCTGCCAAATTGATTTCATTTTTTATTTTTCGTAAAAGTTTGTTTTTTATGTTTATTTGTTTAATATTTTTTTCCTGGACATACAATATATAGTGGGATATAACATTAGGAACAAGATATGATGATCGAACTTTTTGGAGTTACCATATTGGCCTGCAAACTTGGGGACCAAGTTCTGTTTTTCTGGTAGCACTAAGATAATAATCTACTACGAATTTTTCCGACCTCTAATTTGAATCTTTCATCAACATGCTACAAAGGTGCAAATACTTCTTTTTTATGCTACTTTATTAGAGATATGCTTTGACCTATGGGCAGAACACACACTCTAATAAAGATTTGATTTACGGTGGACAGAAATACATAGTGCTAGTTGTTGGAGCGGATTTTACACCAGTCGTCCACGTGTCATGAACTGCTGATGCTGGATTCTCCAACTGTTCACGTGCCCTTGCTACTTCGCAAATCCCTGAATTCCGAGCGAGATCAGAGAGGCGGGGATGGCCACCTGCAAAGACTCTCCGATGCTTAAGTCAGGGGGTTTTCTTTGCGTTGTTTTTTGGTAGCAAGGAAAAAGGTGTATCAAATCAATTTACAAACTTATCTCTTTTTCGTGTTTTCTTCTTTTTTCTTCTGCTCTCCGATTGTCCTTTTTTTTTTGTAAGTGCCCTTTTTTTTTAGTGTTCTAGATAGCCCGTCCCTTTCTTCGAATGCGCAGCTTTCATATATGTAGTCCTCTGATCATCAACAGTGTTCTTCTCCATCTTTT
>JXTB01000304.1:521372-537598 GCA_002914805.1 Parasponia andersonii | reverse complement strand
AAATGAACCTAAACTACACAATTTATTCTTTAAAAACAACTAACCTAAGACTGAAAACACACAAGATAACTCTATTTTCATAGAGTTATCAGCGACACATAGGTGTCTCCTCTTAGTATAGGCTTACGTGTCAAGCAGGCTATCCGGTACACTTAGTGCCATCATTCTGGGTTTCTATTAATGAGATGATGTGAGCTCATGGATATGGATTGATTTGTGTCATATCCTTATGAATTGAATGATTTTGATTATATTGTTTTATACATACATATGGATTGTCAGTTTTGGGCTATTATATATGTATATTTTGGATAAACTAACCACGTACGAACTTTCCATTAATAAAATATTTTCAAACGAGGTAACTGTTTCCTATTGGGCATTTCATGCTTTCTCCACCTTTCTTTCTTAGGTGGTGTTCAGTGTGACCTTAGTGATCAAGAGGATTAAGAGACTATCTTTCATTGTTGTTCATTGTTTTAGTAATGCTAGAAGCTTGGTACTACTGTGATATTTGGATTTTGATTTAGTATTGAACCGAAATTACTACTTTTATTTATGTCTATGAACGTATATATGCCATTTTGGTATTTGATATTTGTTGTAGATGATAATGATGCCTAAACTTAAATTTGAATTATGTTTTTTAAGTTATTATTCGATCTATGCTTAATGGTATATATGAATTGTACGAGAGGTTCACTAGATAAGATTTCAAATATTTTAATTAAATAGACTGTGTTAGTAAATTGAAAATTGTAAGATCTTTTTAAAATAAATCAAGAAATTTTCCATCTTAGTGAAATTCTCCTTTTGCAACTAGCCCAAATTTTGGGTCACGACATATATTGTGGTATCAGAGCTTGAGTTTAATAGCTCAGACAAATCACTATTATATTAGATTGAAGTTATTTTTAAAACAAGTATATATTATTATCTCATTAATAGCTTGGCATATTGTTTCAAACTCTTAAGAATGCTTCCAAGAAGAGTTCTGTGGTACTAGCCAGATGCCGAACCTTTTTCTCATCATCTGAATTTCACTCCTCTAATTGAGGCAATATAACAAATATTTACCAAGATAAGCAATCCAGACTATCAGCCTCCAGCTTCGAGGGAACACCCACTAGATTAGTCTGATTACCTTTAGCAGTTTATGCGCCTCTAGTTAGGGTAGTATGATGGGAGACTAGAACCTCTCATAGTAATTGCTTAGGCACGTGACATGGAAAGATACTTTCGAGCCCTTGGTACTCCGGTGGAGTTTTGGATAGCCTTTGCTATCACTCATCTGACAGGGAGTACCATTCGCTAGTGGGAGATAGTGTAACAGATGCAGAACATGGTAGGTCTAATCTGGGTGGACTTTGAATGGCTTTTTAAGGCCCAATATGCTAAAGAGGAGTAACAAGATGAAATTGTGAATCGATTTGAGACATTGATTTTAGGGCCCAATATGCTAATGAGGACTAATAGAGTTCACAGAGTTGGCAAGTATTGCCATTAGATCGAATATGAGTGAGAAATATTGAGTTACCAAGTTTAGGAGTAGTTTGAATTGAAATATTTTCAATAGAATTAGCACACAGACCTTCGATTCTCTTTCTGAGATTACAGTAACTGCCCAATAGTCAGAAGCCATTGAATAAGGATTAGATTCCAAGAGGAACTATTATAGAGGTAATGATAGGAAAGCCTCTAGAAGGAATCAAGGGCAGCGGTTAGCCCAGAGTTCTTTGAACAATGGAAGCTCGAAAAGTAGTGGCTTATCAGCAGGTAGCAAGTGGAGAATGTTTTCCTTATGGCCAGTCAGACCATAGAAAGTAGGAGCATCCAAATCATCTGTAAAAATCTCCTTTTTCTCAAGGAGGACCACAGAGGAGCTAGTTAGGTTCTGTTTCTTATCAAAATACTCAGACAAAGCTGCAATAGTCACGTGGTGTTTCACAAGCTTTCACTTCCTCTCAACCTTATCAGCATTAGTATCGCTCCAGGATTATACTCCTTTTAGACTCCATAGGCTTTAGGGAGTCAAGGTGGTATGGATATGATAGTAGTGGTCTAGGATCAAGTAGTAGCCATCCTAGTCAGGGGAGATGCAACAAGCGGCAAGGGAAGGTCACTGGCCAAACCTATGCCTTTATTAGAGCTAATGATACTCAGGATCGTACTGGCTAAAGTGTTGTTGACGGTATAATTCTTATTTCACACTCTTGGGCATATGTTTTGTTTGATACTGGTGCATCCCATTCATTCATATCCTTATTATTTGCTCAATTATTGGGGTTGAAATTTTTTGATTTAGATTATATATTGACATCAGGTACATCTGTGGGTGGAGTAGCTAATGTGTCTGGTATGTATAAATCTTATTGTGTTTTGATTAGTGATAGAAAGTTGCTCCCCGATTTGAGTGTGTTACCAATTAGACAATTTGACGTAATACTTGGTATAGATTGGTCGTCTAACTATTGAGCTATTGTGGATTGTTATACAAAGTAGGTGACTCTTTTTCCAAATGATAGGCTTTCCATTGTTCATCAAGCTAGAATGAACCCATTAAAGCCAAGTCTTATTTTGAAAGTACGTATGGGTGGAATGAAGAGACTTGAGGTGTTATGAGAACTTGTTTGCCATTGATGGCGAGGTGAGAATAGACGATCAAGACCTATGGATTCCAGTGGTGAGTGAGTATTTGGAGGTATTTCCAGAAGACTTATCGGGGTTACCGCTAGATAGGGAGATCAAATTCATATTGAACAAGTCCCTTAAGCTCAACCAATTTCTATTCCAGCCTGTCGCATGGCTTCTACAGAGATAGAAGAATTGAGAAAATAGTTGGATGACCTGATTTCCTAAGGCTTCATACGTAGTAAGACTTCTCTTTGGGGTGCTTGCATTTTGATTGCAAAGAAAGCTTATGGTTCGTTAAGATTTTATGTAGACTATAGAAAGTTGAATCAGCTGATAGTGAATCAGATTTTTAGGCTGTAGTTAGATAGTTTTATGGTTATGTTTATCAATGACATCCTGATGTATTCTAAGACTCGAGAAGAGCATGCCGAAGTCTTGGAGATAGTACTTGAGACATTTAGAGATCATCACTTGTTTGCCAAGAAATTGAAGTGTGACTTTTGGATATCAAAAGTGAAATTCTTGGGACATGTGATTTCTCATAGAGGTATTTTATTCGATTCTACTAAGATAAAAGTCGTTTTAGAATCAGAAATACCAAAAAATATGACAGAAGTATAGAGTTTTCTTGATTTGGTAGGCTATTACCATCATTTTATGCAAGCTTTCTCGAGAATCGCTTTGCCTTTGACCAGGTTAACCATAAAGGATGTCAAGTTCATCTGAGGTCATGAAAGTGAAGAAGCTTTTGTCAAGTTGAAGTGCAGTTTGATGACTGCACATGTTCTTACTATTTCTGATAGCATTGAGCCTAATGTAGTGCATACTGATGTTTTAAAGATGGGTTTGGGACGTGTCTTACTGCAGAATTGTTGAGTTGTGACCTATACTTCTTGTCAGTTGAAGCCACATAAGAAGAGTTATCTCACCCATAACCTAGAGTTTGCAATAATGATGTTTGCAATAATGATGTTTCTACTAAAGATTTAGAGATGTTACTTATATGTTGTGAAGTTTGACACATTCTCTGATCGTAAGAGTTTGAAATATCTCTTCACTTAGAAGGATTTGAGCTTAAGACAGGGAAGATGAATAGGTTGAGTATATAGAGGATTATGACTTCAACCTACGGTACCATCCTAGTAAGGCCAATATGGGAGCTGATGCATTGAGTAGGAAACCTAGTGGTGTACTAGCTGTAGTGGTATTTGAGGATTGGAAGAACTCAGTTGTTATTAATGACTATAACTTGCAGTACTTTGAGAGTAAATGAGTTGCTTGCCTCAATAATATTGTGATTTCACCATCACTTCTCCAAATTATCTAGTAGAGTCAGTTGCAAGACAGGGAATTGAGGACAATCTAGATCTAGCTTCAAACTAGTGAATAATTAGATGGTTAGAGTACAAATTGAGAAGGGTGGTTCTTATTTTTCAATGGGAATTAGTTGTTGCTAATGACCCTAACCTTTGAGAAACTATTCTAACTGAGGGTCACAAATCAAGGTTCATGGTATATCCTTATAGTACTAAGATGTACCAAGACTTGAAGAGATAGTATTAATGGAGAGGCATGAAGAAGGATGTGGCTATCTTTATAGCTAAGTATTTGATTTGTCAGCAAGTCAGAGCTGAGCACTAGAGGCTAGTACGGTTACTTTAGCTGTTACCTATTCCAGAGTGGAAGTGGGATAAGATCATAATGGACTTCGTGACTAGTTTGCCAAAGACATTAAGAAAAAATGACACAGTTTGGGTGATAGTCAATCAGTTGACAAAGAGTCTAACCTTTAAGAAACTATTCTAACTTAGGCTCACAAATCAAGGTTCATAGTACATCCTTGTAGTACAAAGATGTACCAAGACTAGAAGAGATAGTATTAATGGAGAGGCATGAAGAAGGATGTGGCTACTTTTGTAGTTAAGTGTTTGAATTATTAGCAAGTCAAGGCTGAGCACTAAAGGCTAGTAGGATTACTTCAGCCATTACCTATTCCGGAGTGGAAGTGGGATAAGATCATAATGGACTTCATGAATAGTTTTCCAAAGACATTAAGGAAGAATGACACAGTTTGGATGATAGTCAATCGGTTAACAAAGATTGCTCATTTTATACTGATCATAATTGACTACTCACTTATTAAGTCAGTAAATTATATGTAGAGAACATTATACGCTTGCATGGTGTGACTTTAAGCATAGTTTTTGATAGAGACCCAAGGTTTACTTCTAAGTTCTAAAAAGCATTATAGAAAGCATTCAGTATGAAGTTAGATATTAGTATAGCTTACTATTCTGAGATAGATAGCCAATCTGAAAGTGCCATTCAGATTATTGAGGACATGCTACGTTGTTGTATATTATATTTTGGTAGAAACTAGGATGACCATCTTCTTTGATAGAATTTGCTTACAATAATAATTACTAGAGCAATGTAGGTGTGACTTTATATGAAGTGTTATATGAGAGGCCATGTAAATCATCATTATATTAGGTAGAGCCTAAAAAATATGTTACTCTTGGACCTGAATTGATCGAGGAGACTAATGAAAAGATCAAGACATCCAAGAGAGACTCAAAGAGATCCAAAATCACCAGAAGAGTTATGCAGACCCTAAGAGGCATGAGGTAGAATTCGATACTAGTGATTTCATATTCTTGAAAGTAACTTCAAGGCCTAGTGTTACAAGATTTAGAGTTAAGGGTAAGCTTGCTCCAAAGTATATTGGTCCCTCGAAGATCACTAAGAGGATCGGACCAGTGGCGTATCAGTTAATTGTACCTGCATAGTTGGGCATGTCCAAAATATGTTCTATATGTTGATGTTGAAGAAGTACACACTGGACCTATCTCACATCATATATTACATACATGTATCGATCCAAGAAGATGTGTCCTATAAAGAGCAACTTGTTCCTTTGTTGGAAAGAGAGTTGAAGGTGCTTTGCAATAGAGAGATTCTACTTATTTAAGTACTTTGGGAATATCACAAGGAAGATGAGACTACTTGGAAACTTGAGACTGAGATGTATAAGAAGTACTCTCACTTTTTTAACTTTTAAATAGACGTTGTATTATGATGCAAACCTTGACATATAGAAATTCAGATTTTAAGAGGGTAAATTGGGAATTTTACATTTTTACCGATTAAATAATAGAGGGATTTAATTCTAAAATTTCTTTGAATACAAAGACTAAATTGTAATTTTTGAGAATTAGATTGAAAGGATTTAGAAAACTAGGGGGCCATTATGCAATTTTTGAAAAAATTGCACAATTCCATAAACTGGTCATGTGGATATCCTCTTTTCCTTCTCCTCTCTCTCTCTTCCCTACGACATCTCACTTCTCTCTCTCTCTCTCGGCTGGACCAACCTGAGGGAGCTGAAGCTCGCTGGGCTACCATTTAGCTACCTTGACTGTTGGAAAGGCCTCCCTATGCCGCCAAAGCTCGTCGTCGACCTGCAAGAGCTGCTAAAGAGGATAAGTTGCCATGAGGTTCTTTGATTTTTCGATGCACTTTCGGACCATTTCAACAGGTGTTCTTTGGCTCATTGGCTTCGTATCATTGAGAGTAATCTCTAGGTATCTATTTTGTGACTCCATTTTTCTCGAATCAAAACTTGCCATTATTGAGTAGTTTAAGCTCTGATATTTAAGATTTGACTTTTTGATCAGACTATTGGATTATGTTTTTGATGTTATTTTTGGAATGTACTCGAGAAATAGAGACGTTTGATATATATATATATATATAGTGACTAAGTTTGGTGACTGGTGCGAAGAACAAAATCGAATGGCCAAGATTTGTCTTATTTTATGTGCCATTGGTCTGATTTCAGCTCGAACCTGAATTGGACGAATTATATGTCTAATTTAGATATTTTAGATGCTAGGAATTTAGTGAAGAGGTCTGTTTATTGAATTGAAGTTCCATTGAGAAGTTAGATTTTTTACATGTGAGCCATCGAGGACTTGGAATTAGTTCTTGACCCTACGAACGTCATCTAACGACACCTTGAGGTTCTAGCAGTGTGGTATCACTATTCTAGTGAGGTAGAGATTCAGTTACCTCTGCTTTATATCATTTTTAATTAAAACTTACTTTATGCAATATATGATGTCAAACATAATTTTAGTTTTATTTTAGGATATCTGTGATGGAATTTGATTATATGATATATATTGTATTACCTTGGGACGTTTTTGAGTGCATGTTATTTTTTAGTATATCAAACTAGGGCCGTTATATTGCCCATTTTTCTATAAAACTTAATATTCCTATTTTATTGAAAAATTATAGTACGACTGTTTTCACGCTTCAGTTCCATAATGCAGGTATTATAGGATCATACATGAGCACTGCATTAGTATCATAAATTTATAGTGTGGCATTGCATATCCCATTGTCAGTATAGAGTATGTAAACTCACATGAGGGTTTGTTTTCTCTGATTTCTCTCCCATTTGGCAGCTGTAAGCAATATGTTTGCCCCTCCATATTCGGTAGTTGACTTATGGGTGTTCCATCTGGCTATGGGCTTAAGTGTCAGGTAGGTTGTTCGGTACACTTAATACCAATATCCTGAGTTTCCACTGATGAGAAAATGCGAGCTCATGAGTATTATCCTAAATGTATATAGGTAAAATAACTGCAAGTACATGGGCTGTATACTAGTAATAATGTGATAAGAGAATTGTCGATCCCACGAGGAATTTGGTGTTAAATTGTCACTAAATACCGGAATCATCGTAACCTAACTTTTTCCAGACAATCAAATAAATGAATTTATAACTTAAATAAATACAAAATATAAATGTAAATATAAATATAAAATATGGAGGCTCAATGCACAAATGTACTATGGGATTGAATTCATCTAACCATCAACTATATCTTTTAATCACCAATTACATCCTAATCAATTATTCTTAGTTTATAAGCCAAGAACTGAAAGGTATTTCTACTCCTTTTCTCAAGTACTGAGTAAAATTATTCCTGAATTTTGGTTCAAATATCTCTATTCCGAACCTAGAATCTAAGAATTCATTATATTCAATGGTTTTTTTGATCATGGCTTCAAAGGAATTAAGGCTCTCTCAAACTCTACAAGTCCTAGCTTATACTATCTTATGCTTGTTTATAAAATCATCCAATTGAGAAGCATTAATCATGGAATAGCATAAATAAATTCAAGAATAATATTAAAAAATATATTGGAAATCAAGACATACAATCAAAATTTAAGTTATATCAAATCCCAAGCATATAATAATTAATTCAACATAGGAGAATCTAATAATAATCTGAATAAGAATTTAATATATCCAAACATATTCAACATTCAAGAGTAATACAAAATTCAAATGAGACCAGGCTCAGAAAGGGAATAAGAAAAACTCTTTTGTGAAGGTAGAACTTTAAGCTTCAATTCTTCACACAACTTTCTCAAGCTTCCTCTTTATATTTTAGCTCCAAAGCTCTTCTCTCTCTATGAATTTTGAGCTCTCAAATGCATGTCTTTTCTCCAACTCTCCACATATGAAATAGATTACCTATGAATTTAAGGAGCTTTAAGATTACCTAAGCTAGGTAGAATGCAAACCATTCGATCAGATGACATCCAGATTGGCTCTAAAAACTCGTTAAAAGCGCATTTTCGGATACTAGGTAGTGCCACGACACTCTAGCATCTAGAACTTAGTTTTCCTGGTAGTGTCACGACACTTGTTGGTTAGAATGTGTTACTATAAATTATACTCATACACTCTCATGCTAGTGCACACAGTCATAATTAATATAGATTTAGGAGTTAGAGTGTCGAACCCACGAGAATTGATTACTAAGTCTAAGTATTAAAATTGGTCGACCCTAATTTTATTCAAACAACCAAAATAAAGATTTTAAAGAAATAAAACAAAACAACTAAACTAGCATGTAAAATAAATGAAAGTAAGCAATAAAAAATCTAGATTTACTAATCCTCAACCTTCTTTTAAACACACAATTTTCCCAATTTCCTTCTTACATTAATTAATCCACAATTGTGAACCGAAAATTTAAATATATCCAAAAACTCTTTTCCAAGACATAAGTGAAAATACCTAGACAATCTAATATGTTACTTCTAATATAAATTGTCTAGATTCATTAAGTTTAGTTATTCTCACACAAAGATTATGCAAGTGACATAGGTATATTCGTATCCTATGCAAACTTACCCCATAGTAGGTGATTTTCTATTATTCTATATATGTCTAAAACTAAATTCTCCTTCCCAAGTTCATAAAGGTGTCAGTCAACAATCTATATAGTGATCAATTAAATAGAAGCAATAAGCATAAGATAAAATAAATAACTCAAAAATAGATTATATTAATGAAAGAGGAGATAAATAAACAAACAAAAGATACAAGGTTGTTTCGCATAATAAAACTAGACAAAGCAAGATTAAGTTCATAATATAAATTGAGAACAATAACATTATAATCCAATAAATTCAAGAAATAGAAAATCAAAGAGAGAAAAGTTATAGAATTTTCCCTTAAAAAAGCTTGAAAGTGTTTATAGAGGTTGTTAAGCTCCTCCTCCAAGCTTGGTTCCTGCTCCCTTGAATCCTCTCTTTAGGATTTATTCTCAACTATACTACTCTTTAAATGTAGAAAATACAAAGAGAAACTCACAAGAAATTGAAGAAAATATGGTATAAACAAAAAGTGGTGTTGATGTTGTGGAGGAAATCAAAAAATAGAGGCTTGGTGCTTGTCTTTTTCTTCTTCTTCTCCTTCCATGGCTGTATTAATCTATTTTACTCTATCCCAATATGCCTTTTTTAACCCCAAAGATAGGGTTTTGAAGAGGTAGCTTATGCAAACCTAAAGCAGGCTAAATCTAGACTTTTGGATCATTGAAAAGTTAATCTCGGCCATCAATTATTGACCCAGGATAGAGGAGGTGGCACTGCAGTGCCAAAACTTCCCGAGACTTGGCATTGTGGCATCATTTTTTGGTATTACAGTGCCAATTTTCTACTAGTTTGGCACCTCGGTTTTCCGGGTATACCATTTCTTCGTTTGAGTTCTGATTTACATAATTTTTATTGTGTTAAGACCGTATTGGATTCAACTTCGATGTTAATATTTGAAAAATCCATTTGTGTGGTACAAATTCATCTTGATTCACATCAAATACCTTTTTTTTTTATTCTCCTATGTACAGAAACAAGCAAAGCATTAAAACAACAAGAAAAATAACTGAAACAACTTAATATAAACAAGAACATAGTAAAACTTAAGGCAAATTAGCACTAGATAAGTCCAATTTTATAGAGTTAACAACGTTCTTGGTTATGGAAAATCAGTAGAGTAACTTTTCAAACCGGGGGCGTCGTTTCGTTGTTTTAACTCCGTTTTGACTGATTTTTATTGTGTTACTTTTGTATCAGACTCAACTTTCATCTGAAAAAGTTGAAATACCCATATTTAGTACTACATCTTGATTCTCATTCATTCACTAGAACTACAGAAACAAAGCAAAAACACAACAAACTACCAAAAAAGCTTGACAACTTACAATTATTTGAGTTGAATGATTCTTGATTTGTGAGTGAATTAATCACTCATCAAATATCTCTAAACTTGAATATTTACTCGTTCTCAAGCCAAACCAAAAAAAAGAAAAAGAAATGAAAAACACAAATCAAGTACTAAAGACATGAATGACAAAGTGTGAGTTTTATATCAAATCAAAAACTATGCAAGTGTCTTCGAAGTCACAAAATATCCCAAGCTCAAAGAAAATGATCTAGATTTTTAACTTCAAGCATCAATTTAATTCCACTTAAGGCTCTTAATATGTAAATGTGTGCAAAATCAATATCACTTAATAAAATAAATTTCAGATAGACTTATGTATTTCGATATGCAATTAAAGATCTCCATTTGATGTAATTTGAAATTATCATATGCCTATTTTTTATGTCGCTCTCCACTAATGAATGTTAGTATGTCATCAAAGATCAAAAGTTCTTTCATTAAGCTTGTAATATCGGCTTGGGCAAAGGTAAGATAATTTTAAAAATATTTGAGGTTCAAATCATTCTTAAGCAAATTAATGTAGAACCTTTGAATAGTTATTCCTCGGTACACAAAATAGCACCTCCACACTTCTTTTAACTAAATTTCTTCTCTATCAACACTCTGCAAATACTTATTTATATATTCTTTTCCTCCGTTGTTCTTTTCGAAACGAAAGATGAAAAATAAGATAAAAGGATGAAAATAAAAAACCTCTCTCCTAAACTCAAAATCAACACTGTCCTCAATGTTAAAAAACAAAATAAAAGATAATGACACAAATTTTTACCAAATTATTCTCTTCTTCTTTTTTTTTTCTTAGTTTTTTTTATAACACCATTCTTCATCCTAATATGAATATAACACAAATTAGCTCTTTAAAGTAATTAACATGCTTAAAGGATAAGGATTGGTTGTCATTATTTTAGTTTGATGAAAATGTAGTATATAAAGAAAGGTACAAATAGGATCAAAGTGGATATACTAGGATGATAATGTATCAAAGCTAGTTTGAAAGGCTAAAACGGTCTAAAGATGGCTAAAATTATTTCTCTAATGACACGTAACATAGAATTTCGTCTCAAGCTATACTCAAATGGGTATTGGAGTTCATGAAATGTCAATGCTTTCCTAATACATATAAGTGTTGTCCAAAAAGAGTTAAGTGATTATAATTATCATCCTTAAATGTGTAGAATCAATAATGAGGTTCAATTAATAAGAGTCAAGCATACAGATAATCTCAATGAATTAAATTTCAAAAAACCTAAGAGAATATTAAATGATTATACTCATTATTAATATCAAGTCATTTCATTTGAACAACACTAGCAATTTATTCAAACCAGCAAAAGAAAAAAAAACGATTTCCTAAAAATATGCAACTCATGGAAAGAAAATCATGGCAACCACCACATATGTAAAGCTATACCCAACAAATAATTAACCAACAAGTATTTTCACCCTCAAACTCAAAATTGGCAATTTTCTCAAAATTTAAATATTCAATGTAAGCACAAAATAAAAGAACACGTACCGAGAAAGTGAGACATTCTCGCCAGCTATTAAGGTTCATAAAGGTGGTACTCTAGGCAATGTGGCTCTAACTTGGGTTGTGTAGGACTTCTTTATATAATTTGCATCTTTAGGTTTATTCATGCACAACTTGGTGAAGCTCATCAAATAGTAGTTTTTGCTTAAAATAAGTGTCATACAACACAGCATAAGGGTCTTGGTTTTGAATGCCGTCAAGCTTGGCGATATATGAAAGTGCTCAGCTTATATACTAAAATTGACTTGGCACTGGTACATATGTTTGATAGGCTTGAATGAATGGTACTAGCGGTGATGGAGGAGGTTTTGGCCATATAGAATCATCATGGATGTGATCTTTAATGAATGATGGCAGCATGATGAGTTGGATCTCAAAGGGTGAAGATTCACAAGTGTTGTTTTATGATTTCTCCTCACTTGAGTCATCATCATCAAACAAACCCTTGAGCCTCCCACTTGTGCTTGGCTCCTCATAGTGGCTTTCATTAATATTTGTAACTTGTGCATGTATCATTGTTACTGTTCTTCTCATGGTTTCAAAAGAGTCATATAAAGACTTAATTTGTAAGTTAAGAATAGTCTCCCTTCTCTCCCACTCCTTATGGTGAAGTCTTGTCTCCTCCAAAAATTGTTCAAAAAGATACTCAAGGTCGAGAGAAGGCTTTGCTTAGTGATGTTGAGTATCACACCATGGCACCGAAACGTTAAGGTTATCTCCCAAACTGCGATGGCTTGGTAGATATCTCCAACTCTGACAGTCAAGGTCGACCATATCTTCCAACAACCAATAAGCTTCATTCATGGATAAGTGGTAGATAAAGGTAGTACCATTTCCTTTTTCTACCCACATTCTTATTTTGGACCAAAGGTTGTTGAGGAAATTTTGTATTTGATAGAAGTAGTACTATTTCCACAAGAGGACTTATTGATTAAACATCTCCAAGCACCTCACAAAAAAAGTTAAAAATGAAAATAAATACGTAAATTAAAATCAAGTAGCTTACTCCTAATATCAACAATAATCTAAAATGTTGGTTCCCTAGCAATGGGATAAAATACTTGTTATGCTAAATGCATATACGTAAAATAACCGCAAGTACACGAGTCGTATACAAGTAATAAAGTGATAAAAGAGTTGTCGATCCCATAGGGAATTAGGTGTTAAATTGTCACAAAGTATCGAAATTATTGTAACCTAACTTTATCTAGGTAACCAAATAAATGAGTTTATAATTTAAATAAGTACAAAAACAAAATATAAATATAAATATAAATGTACTAGGAGATTTAAATCACCTAACCATCAACTATGTCTTTTAAATACCAATTACATCCTAATCAATTATTCCTAGTTTATAAGCCAAGAATCCAAAGGTATTTCTACTCCTTCTCTCGAGTGCCGAGTGAAATCATTCCTACATTCGGGTTTTAATATCTCTATTTTGAACCTAAAAATTAAGAATTCATTATGTTCAATGGTTTTTTGATCGTAGCTTCAAAAAAATTATAGGTTTTCTCAAACTCTACAAGTCCTAGGTTATACTATCCTGTAGTCATTTCTAAAATTCCTTCTCTCAAGTGCCAAATTCTAGAAACTAAATTATCCAACTAATAACTAATTAGTTGAGAAGCATTAATCATAGAATAACATAAATAAATTTAAGAGCAATATCAAAGAATGTATTAAAAATCAAGACATAGAATCAAAGTTTACTTATAATATCAATGTAATTCAACAATATAATTGGAGATGAGCTTATACCTACAAAGCAAACTTTAATTACACTGTCGTCTGCCGATATGCCTATCATCTTCTTTATTTGGTACATCAATGACGTAGACTCGATCAATAATGTATAAACATATATTTTGATCGTAGAGACTTACTTTGTCATTTATCTAGTTCATGGACAGAAATTTAATATACAATTTCACACATAAGATGTCTACATAACTAATATTTGTTACTGAGAAACGACATCTACGGTTAAAGGAAATATTCTAGTTCTTTCTCCTGCAGTTCAACCTGATCTCTCCGGTTGATCCAGTGAGAGGGCTGAAGTTTCCCATCTTTATCATGGCTTTGCCAAATTCGTAAAGAAAGCTTTGGAGCTTATCTGTGTAGAATTCAACTGTAGAATTTGTTGATGCATTAACGTCGTAGATGTTCAGAGTGAAGAGACCCTTCTATACCACCAAGTTTTTATAATTAATAAGCGTTATTGAAATCATTTTCAGTTGTGTAATCGAGAGGAGATAGGTTAATGTCCCCCAGCACCAGAGGGCACGTACTCTTCAATGACTCTTTATATCCCGACTCCTTGTTCGTCTTAGTATATGCGTGTTCAAAATGATGTGCAACGTGCTTCACCTACAGTACGAGCTCCTATATATATATATATATATATATATCTATATATATATGTAAACCGAATAATTAAGAACTATAAATGCCTACATCGGAAAAAGATCTAAAAAGTAAAAGAAAAGAGAAAGAAATAAGAAGAATTAGTGGTCTGCATATGTATATATATTACCTTAATTAGCAACGGAATCTTGAGCAGCAACGGCTAAAATGTCGGAGCAGAGGACTTTTCTAGAGCAGGCCTTTTCCAGTTTTGCCTTGATGCTATCTATGGCATCAAATCCTCTTAGTGAGTTTGCATTTGGGAACGCTGACTTCTCTCCTATGAAGCCAGTAGTGGCATTGTGAAAACCCTGGTTTTCGTAAGGGTAATATGGTCACTGACCATTTTTGGAATAAAATAAATGTGATATTTGAAAATTCAAATTTGGATTTAAGTGTAAAAATTTTGAAAAAAGGGACTAAAGTGAAATTTTGACGGATATAATGGAAAGAAATTTGAAAAAGAAGGGACTTATGTATAATTTAAAAAAATTGCAAAGCCTATTTAATGGCAGTCACGTGGCCGCCACCATCATTTCCTCTCGGCCCTTTCTCTGTACTCTCCCTAATTCCTTCTGCTCCTCTCTTCGACGAAAGATGACCCACGGCTACTCCACCGACGATGGTCCTCTGACGTGACCTAGCGATCACCATGCCTGGAGTCAACACGTCGTCCTCCGGTGACCACCCAACCAGAGTCTCATGAGCTGCCTCCTGTGGCACCGTTATCGACAATTTGAAGCCGCAAGCTTTTTCGACCGTTGGCATTGATCCCGACAATTTCATAGCCCAAAATGAGACTTCTCCGATTCGTCTCCATGAGAGGAACCTTCAGGTATGGGTTTTGAGCATCCATTTTGTCTCATTTGATTTTGATGATATTGAGTAGATTTGAGTTTTAGATTTTGTGTCATGAATTTTTAATCTGACCTTCAGATCATAAAATAAATGTCATATTTTGTGATGGTCATAAAAATATGAAAAATGAGATATATATTGAGGGCACGGAAGTCGAAATCGAATGGCTCTAACTTTAGCTCATTTTGTATGCCATGGTTCAGGTTTCGATTTGAGCTTAAATTGGTCGATTTATATATCAAGCATAACTAATTTGGATGCTAAAAATTCAGTGGTAAAATTTGTTTTCGATTTGAAACTTTGTTGGAAAATCAAACTTTCAAAGCAAGTATTCGAGGGTGTGAAAGCGGCCCTTAAACCTCTGAATAATTGCCAAACTACACCACGTGCATTCTATATTGTTGTATCGCTATCTTAGTGAGGTAGGGATTCGATTACTTAATTTAAAATGTGGTTATATTTTGAATTTATATATTTTGAAAAAAAAATGGATTTTTATGAAATATTTTAGAAAACTGTGTTTATATATAGTTTTGAACTTGATTTGATAATAAACTGTATGGGAGGCATATCACACTGATTGATGTGCCATGTATCTTGTTTTGAATTATTTTCTATAGGAAGTAAATTTTATGGATTTTGGTAAAAACAGTCGTTATACTGCTAAAATTTCTTAAAAATAAAAAATAAATGAGAATTTAGTTTTAAGAATAAAACTTGGTTTCATTAAAATACTGCATATTCTGTTTTGTGATTTTGTGAAAAATGCTATATATTTTAATTGTAAAATCCTAAATTTTGTAAGGATAAGTAAGTAATTTTACTTCAAGGGTATTTTGGTAATTTTGCATTTTGGATTAATTAAATAAAAATCGAAAATAAATTTGGTGTTGAATCTAGACAAGATTATGTCTATATACAGTTGGGGCAAAAGTGAAAAAGAAATTTCAAATTGGGGACAAGAGTGTAATTAAGGAGGGACGAAAATGAAAAAAATCTTTTAAAATTGTGGCAAAAGTAGAATTTCAGAAACTTATTTTTCGGTCGAATCAGATTGTGCCATGTGTCCCACAGCTACAGTTTTTGAAAAATTGCATAAAAACCCCCCAATTTCTCTTTCTTCTCCACCGAAACCCCCGATTTTCACCCCCTCGGCCACTGTTCATTCGACGCCCCTCCGGCCGCCGATTTGCCCGACGC
>JXTB01000304.1:470406-513107 GCA_002914805.1 Parasponia andersonii | reverse complement strand
TCTGTGTTTATTGGTGACTATGAACTGTGGAATAGGTCCACTGGTTGGAGTAAAAAAAAAAAAAAATTTCAAATTTCCCCTTCTGCCACTACCCTGGGGTTTGGGTCGTGACATTAATGCTTGTCATCCATATACTATTACATGCATCATTGTACATACGTAGTCAACAGATTTACGGTATCTATTTAGGGTGCTCAGACTTACAGTACCCCATTTAGGATACTCGGATTAGATTGCATACTCATAGTAGCAAATTTTAGTTAGCACGGACCACATTGCATTCTTATAGTCACCAATTTAGGGAGCTCATACTATGTTGTATACTTATGGTTACCAATTTAGGTAGCTCGGACTTGTCATTGACTGTTTTAGTAGTTATGTACTTGACTTGAATAATATGTACTTATTTTGATATGGTATTTTATAATGATTTTGAATGTTTAAATCTTTGGACGATTATTTTAATTAGATTTTTGTAAAACTATTTGAATATTTCGTTGACCATGCAGGATTTTGGAAGTAAGTATTTTGTTCGGGTTAGAAACTTATAATTGAATCTCTACTGAGTATTCGCATACACACCTCTCCTATTTTCTCCTATTTTTAGGTGTTTGTCTATTTGAGGTACGTAGTTGTCTTGATGGCTAAACATACCACTTGGTTTGTGCTTGCAGCCCTATTCCTATTCCTTGGTGGGTGTCTATACCCTGTTTGATTTCCTTTCTATGTTTAAATATTAGCCAAATTTGGTTTAATTACCAAATGGGTGTATGAGGACGATTTTACTACAAATTTAAGTACTTAGAATTATAAATGATTTTTTAAAACTATTCTTAACGTTGGACTCATTTTACTAAAATTTATGACTTCTCAATAAGTTTGCAAATGAATCAACTAGAATTCTTCTTAAACTTTAGTGGATGTTTTTCTTGAGTAATTAAAACTAATGATGTTTTCAAAAAAAAAAAAAAACTAATGAGAAGTTTTTTGGTTATGAAACTGATAATGTTTTGAGGATTAAAATGAAAAATTTCAAATACTTGATTTTCTCTAAATTTTGTAAACTTGTTATTTAATTATATTTTTATTTAAAATTACTAAAAATCATAACTTTGTATTTTCAGTCGTGACGAATGTTATTGTCC
Organism: Parasponia andersonii; assembly: GCA_002914805.1. Taxonomy (NCBI): domain Eukaryota; kingdom Viridiplantae; phylum Streptophyta; class Magnoliopsida; order Rosales; family Cannabaceae; genus Trema; species Trema andersonii. The sequence goes on along the minus strand of JXTB01000304.1, from coordinate 511,962 downwards.
AACCATACATATTCATCGGTACCCTGCTTATGTACAAGAGATATTTATTATATATGATCGTAATATGTATAATGTTTTCATATAAAATTAACGATCAAATCATTAGGAAATATTCCAGGAAAAATTCTAAAACTAGCTAGCAAGAGCATATAAAAAAGGACACTTGAGAGAGTTATAATAAGACTTGCATTGACGACGCAACCATGAAAGAAAAGGCGGATCAACAAGGCTCCCATGTGAGGCACGTTGGCCACTGTCTCGTTTACTCGGGCCTAAATTATAAAGAGAGCTCTTGAGCACGAATCACTATAGAAAGTAGTCGATAGCTGAGCGGAAACCCTTATTCCTGTTAGAAACAAGGTCATAATAATGAAAGAGAATAAAGATGAGGCGGCAAAGGAAAGCATAGCTTGATTAATAGAGGCAATTAACACTAACTAAAGAGAATACAGTATATTATTTATGTCTATTAATTATAAGCATTGCATGTACTAATTGGCCAACGTTCCCCTATATTTATAGTCAAGAAGCGGGAATTTTGTCAGGGCTTCTAAATGAATAAGTTAACGCTATAATTTAGGTGCACTGTTGGAGAAAGCTCATTATTATTATTGTTTTTTTCGAGAAATTATTTTTTTTGGGAGAAAATCTCAATATCATTTTTTAATGGCTAACTGTCTGTATCTTAATTATCATTATTTTTAATCTGCCTTATAATATTTGGAAAAATGATTAAAACCAAACCGGCCGCAAGGTTGAAAGGGTTATTAAAAAAAAGAAGTTAACTCTTCCTTTAAAGACTTCTTGTCCTTTGTGTAATCCTTACGTAATTCTCTTGAATTTCTACCCACGAGAGAAGTACGCTCTCCTGTGGGATTTTTGTTCTTGCTTTTATGTTTTAATAATTATTCAACACTTCTAGTGGAAAATTTAGTGTAGGAAGGACAAAATCTCTTATTCAAACAAATTTTATTGGTTAAGAATTAGAGATTAGAATATTTATGACAGACTTTACCCATTTGATATTACCCATCTAAGAGAGTAAAAAAAAAAAAAAAACTAAAACTAAGATGGAAAAACTTATTAAAAGAAAAAAAAAAAAGAAAAAACTTCATATCATAGAGTAATTTGAAGGATGAAACAAAAGTCAAAGCAAACAGATCAATAATTCTCTCTTTTTGAATAAACGCACATTTTCAATTTGATGATAGTTACCACATTTACAGCATCAATAGCGAAAAAGATGATGATTATAGTGTTGATGATTGTTCTAGAAGCTGCTAACACAAATGACGTTTTTTATCGGTGATCGGATAGTATTACAGAGATCAAAGGTTTCGGAATTGTATTTTCTAAAAAGAATAATTTTTCTAGTAAAACTCAATTTTTGTGTTATCGGTGTTAAGGGTCCCCTTTTGAATGTAGGAGAAAAACAAAAGCATCATGGTCAATTTTGTTTTCAAAGTAAAAGAATAGGGTTTTCTTCGATAACCCATGTTCATGAACCGATTTTTATTTTTCTTTTAAATTTTAGGGAATCAAAGTTTTTCTATATTTTCTTTTGTTTTGTTTGTTTTGTCTCTTTTCTCTTCTTGATCATTATTGTACGTGGATGTTTCTAGGATAAGCAAATTAATAAAGGCCTCAGAATTTTGATCTGACGGCCTAAAAAATGCCTACAATAGAACTCCCTATTAACCAGAGATATAGATTTATGGGCATTTTCTTCCCATGTACTTATTGTAGAACTCGATTGGTTTGTTTTGTTTTTTTAGTTATTATATATTATGTGTTTTTATTTTTTTCTCTTTTAATTTGCTCTAGATTTGAAAAACTAATTTTATAATGTCCAAGATTAGCATTTGCAAAGAATTAGTGTAAAACTCCTGAAATTAAACAAAAGTAATGTGGTCTTTTTACAAAAAAAATTCGAATTATTGGATGAATTTGGACGGAATTTTGGTCTAGATTCATTTGGGGTTAAGTGTGAAGAAATTTAAAAATTGGGGTCAAAGTATAATTATTTAAGGGTGTTTTTGAGAAGATTATGAACTACTTTCAAGTGGTACTCGGTGTGATTTGGACTAGAAGACTTAGTTTTAAGGCATTGTAGAATAACTAGTTTATTTACATTTTGATAAATTCCAACGAGACTTGTGAAATATTTAGATTTGAGTAGGAATTTAGATTTCGTTAAACATTATGAACTAGATATGAGATTTGAACGTAGTTTCTATTACTTATGTCTGTATTTGAGTGTGGGATGATTTGTGATACATGACTATTAAAACAATACAATTTTTGTTTAATGAGTAATCCACAACTGTGGGTTTTATTTTCAATTAAATATTTTATTAAGGCTACCTTGAAAAATTAGCGTCCTTGGGGAAAAAATTTTGAATTAAATGAGCCATTTAAAATTTTTTTTTTTGTATTTCTATTTTATGAAATAGCCACTCTACCACTGATTCTGGCCTCGAGTCGTGACAGAAAATTTGGTATCAGAACACCATTTAAATTTAAAATACTCAAAATATGTCACTTATTAAGCTAGATTGGATATTTCTTTATGTAAGTCATATATTGTCATCATCTTACTAATATGTTGGACATATTGGAATACAGATCAAAAAGATCTCTCTAAGAAGAAGAGTGCCTCAACCTGAGAGAAAACAAGATGCTCCTTCACGACAAAACCCTCCTGCTTTTGATATTGTTGATGCTTTTTAGCAAGCTGTGCAGAGGATACCTGGTCTTACGACAAAGCCTGTTGTAAAGAATGACCGATCTAAAAGCTTCAAGGATTTTACTAAGCTAAACCTATCGAATTTTTATGGAGAACATGATCCAGCAGCTGTACTGAGATGGCTTAGGGAAGTTCAAAAGAAATTTGATACTTTGGCAGTACTAATAGAGTTTAGAGTAGGCTTTGTAATGTGCTTGCTTCAGGATACTGCTGATCATTAGTGGAATACTATCAAGTTGATCCATGATACCACTACTATGTCTTGGGAACAGTTTGGTGAACTATTCAGAGATAGTATGCCAATGATGATCATGTGAATAAGTTGCTAAAATAGTATAATAAGTTGCGTCAAAGGAGTATGACTAGTGACGAGTACTATGCGAGGTTTGTGGAACTCTCCTAATATGCCCATACACTGAGAAATTATTTGAGACTTCCAGTAGTTCATTTTAGAACCAACTTAAGCCCAGAGGTTCGCATCACACTTGAGCCATTTCCAATTACTATATTTATTGAGGCTTATGGTACAATGTAGAGAATTGAAGCTACACTGATTTGTGATAGAGGAACCATTGGTGGATATAAAGGGAAAGCTAACGATCAAAAAATGAAAAGGGCCAATGGCAAGGATAAGGTTCACAGAGTAGTGGACGTTTTATTCTGTATTCCTGTCACTACTACAGTCAACAGGGCCATTTTATGAGAGATTGTCCTCAACTTTTGTAAACCCCTCCACTGACCACTAGAGGACCACAAGGAAGTTAAGCAGTTTTAACACCCATCCCTAGTCAGTAAACTAGGCCTACTTATTTTCAGAACTCAGCTCTGACTTTCAACTCTGTTATTCAACACTAATACCATCCTTAACGTTCTACCTTTACTACAGGGTGACAGACCCCTCAGGCATTTGGAACACAAGGAGGTTATGCGCAGCCCTCTAGTAGTATTCCCAGATCTAGCAGCAGTCATTCAGGCAGAGACAAAGGAAACAAAGAAAAGGGGAAAGTATAAACCTATGTAGTCACCAGGACAGAGGGATATGGTCAGTCTAGACCTAGAGTGGTTGATGGTATGATCTTACTTTATCACTTTTGGGCTCATGTTTTATTTGATACTAGTGCATCGCATTCTTTAATATCTTTGTTGTCTACTAGCATGTTGAGCTTGAAATCTGAAACTTTTGATCCTGCTTTAAATCTTGATACTCCTTTGGGAAATATCTATGGTGTGTCTACTATATGTAACTCTTATTATATAGTCTTTGATGGTTGTGGGTTATTAGCTAATTTGATTGTGATACCTATGAATAATTTTGATATGATTCTTAGTATGGACTGGCTATCCAAATATCGACCTATGGTAGATTGTCATAGAAGGAAGGTGACTCTTCATTTTGAAGATAAATATTTAGTTGTGTATCAAGCTGGATTGAATCTAATAAGATCTACTCCTTTTCTGAGAGCATGTATTGGTAGAAGAAAGTAACTAAAATGTTATGGAAGCCTATTTACCATTAATGGTGAGATTGGAACTATATATCAATATTTGTGGATATCAGTAGTTAGTGAGTTTCTAGATGTTTTTTTAGAAGATTTACTTAGATTACCACCTAAAAGAGAGATTGAATTTTGTATTGATTTAATTTTTGGAGCTAAACTAGTTTCTATTCCATCTTATTGAATGGCTTCTGTAGAAATGACTGAATTAAGGGAACAACTAGATGACCTACTGTCAAAAGGGTTCATCCGGAGTAGTACCTTACCTTGGAGTGCACTAGTTCTTTTTGCCAAGAAAGCTGACGGTACACTCAGAATTTATGTGGACTATTGAAAACTAAACCAGTTGATAATAAAAAATAATTATACTTTGCTAAGAATTGACGAGTTGTTTGACAAACTTGATGGATCTAAATTCTTCTCATAGATAGACTTGAGATCTGGGTACCACTAACTGAAAATTCATGAAGAAAGCATACAGAAAACTGTATTGAGGACTCGATATGGTTATTTTGAGTTTCTAGTTCTGCCTTTTGGATTAATAAATACACTTGCAGCATTTATAGACCTTATAAACAAGATCTTCAGGCCTTACTTGGATAGATTTGTGATTCTATTTATTGATGATATTCTTATTTATTCTAAGACCCAGGAACAATATGCAGAACATTTAAAGATGATGCTTGAGACTTTAAGGGATCACCAGTTATTTGCCAAGAGATCGAGATGTGATTTCTAAAATTTTTGGGACATATGATTTCTCATGGTCGTATCTCTGTTGACCTGTCCAAGATAGAGTCTGTTCTAGAATGGGAGAGACTGAGAAATGTTACTAATGTGTGGAGTTTCCTTGGTTTAGCAGGATACTATTGTCATTTTGTGGAGAATTTCTCGAGCATTGCATTGCTTCTAGTCGAGTTAATGAGCAAAGATGCCAAGTTTACTTGGAATGATGAGTGTGAAACTTTATTCATGAAATTGAATGAGAAATTGATAATTGCACCTATTCTGATTGTCACTGATAGTAATGAACCATATGTGGTATACATAGACACTTTTGGTTCAAGATTGGGATGTATTTTAATGCAAAATGGTAGAGTTCTAGCTTATACTTTTCATCAGTTGAAACTGCATGAGAAAAACTACGCTCCTCATGATCTAAAATTAGCAGCTATGATCTTTGCTCTCAAGAGATGGAGATGTTACTTATATGGTGTTAAGTTTGATATCTACTTCGATCACAAGAGTTTGAAATATATCTTCAATCAACGTGACTTGAATTTGAGACAGAGGAGATAGATTGAGTATAAGGACGATTATGATTTCAATCTTCAGTATCATCTTGGAAAGGCAAATGTAGTAGTAGATGCCTTGAGCCGTAACTCTCATGGTATACTTGCTTCTTTGATACTTGAAGAGTGGAAAAATTTAGTCATTATTAGTGATTATAATTTGAAATACTTCAAGGGAAGTGATATTACTTATGTTAGCAATGTAAAGGCTACTCCCTCACTTCTCTAGATAGTTCAATAGAGTTAATGGTAAGATCAAGAATTGAGGAAAATCTAGAACCAACTCTAGAATGGTTAATAACTAGATAGTTAGAGCACTAATAAAGAAGGATTTATACTCTTTAACGTAAAGTTAGCTATGGCTAATGATCCATACTTTCGAGAGATTATCTTGACGAAAGCTCACAAATCCAAGTTTGCAATACATCCCGATAGTACTAAGATGTACCATAATTTAAAGAGGCAATATTGGTGGAAGGGCATGAAATGGGACGTAGCTACTTTTGTGACTAAGTGTATGACTGGTTAACAAATCAAAGCTGGACATCAAAGACTAGCTGTGATACCTCAACCATTGCTTATTCTATAATGGAAATGAGATAAAATTATTGTGGATTTTGTAATAGGATTGCCGACGACTCAAAGGAAAAATGACACAGTTTGAGTACTTGTTGATCGAATGACTAAAACTGCTCATTTTATACTGATTCTAATTGACTTTTCTCTTAACAAAATCGGTCGTCTTTAGATGCATCATATTGTTCGTTTGCATAGAGTGCCTTCTAACATAGTTTCTGATAGAGATCCAAGAGTTACGTCCAAGTTCTGGAGAGCTTTACAGAAAGCTTTGAGAATAGAATTAAATCTTAGTACAACTCATTACCCACAGATAGATGGCCAATTTGAGAGGATAATTCAGATTCTAGAGGATATGCTCTGCTCATGTATACTGAACTTTGGTGAGAACTGAGATGATCATCTGTCGTTAGTGGAATTTGCATACAATAATAGCTACCAAACTACTTTGGATATGGCCCTATATGAGGTATTATATGGTAAACTATGTAAGTCACCCTTGTGCTGGGCTGACGTAGAGGAGAGGAGAGAGTTACTCTTGGGTTAGAACTGATATGGGAGAATACTGAAAATGTCAATATGATAAGAAAAAGACTTAAAGTTATTCAGAGTCATCAAAAAATCTATGCAGATCCCCTAAGATTAGAAGTAGAGTTTGATGATGGTGACCAAGTATTTCTAAAGGTCACACCAAGATGCAGGATCACTAGATTTGGAGTTAAAGGAAAGTTAGCTCTAAGATATGTTAGGTTATTTATGATTACTGCGAGAATAGGGTTAATAGTATATCGATTGGACTTACCTTAATAGCTGGGTCATGTACACAACGTCTTTTATGTTTCAATACTGAGGAAATACATTTATGACCTATCTCATATAATTCAGTATGTAGAGATACCAATTCAAGAAGATGTCACCTATAAAGAGCAACTAGTTTGGACAATCGGAAGAGAACTCAAAGTGCTTCACAATTGAGAAATTCCATTTGTCAAAGTTCTCTAAAATCATCATAAGGAAGAGGAAGCCACTTGGGAACTCGAGACAGAGATATATGAAAAATACCCCCACTTATTTAATTTTCAGCGTGAGGTTATACTTTGAGTTTATGCCTTGTACTTGAATTTTGGGATGAAATTCTCTTAAGGAGGGAAGAATGTAAAATCTCTCAAAGTAAACAAGGGTATTGTGGTCTTGTTACAAAAAAAATCGAATTATTTGAAAAATTTGGAAGGAATTTTGGTCTAGATTCATTTGGGTTTAAGTATGAAGAAAGTTTGACAATTGGGGTCATAGTATAATTATTTAAGGGTGTTTTTGAGAAGATTTTCAAAAAATTGGGTCCAAGTGCAAATAGTGCCCAATTAACCAGAAACTGACACCGCGCCACTGGACCCAGCCCCATCGGAGCTTGCGATTGCCAGGAAACTGTGAAAAAAGCCACAGACAACGTTGCTCACTGGAGACGATTTTGGCTGCCGTTCGCTGCAAAATTGGTCGTTGTGGACTCCTCTTCTCACGAGTAATCTTGTGATAGATGTCTCGTGATTCAATTTTGCTCCGTATGATTTTAATTTTTTGAACCGTTTTGTGTGTAAATAGTTTCGAAGTTAACTTTTGGATCAGACCATTAGATTTTGAAACTAATACCATTTTTGAAATCTTCGATGAAAATAGTGAAAAATGAGATATATATTGACTATGTTTTGAAAAATGAAATCGGACAGCTCAGATTTGCCTCGATTTGTGTATCATAGGGCTCAACTCCAAATTGGACAAATTATGTGTCTAACCGAGCGTTTTTGGATGCTCTGAATTCAGTGGTGAAGTTTGTTTCATAATTTGAAGTTCTGTTTGAAAATTAAGTTTTCAAACTAAGGATCCAAAGGTTTGAAAACGACACCCAGCCCTCTAAATGACACCAAAATAATGCCAAACTTTCCCCATATCCCCGTAATGCTATTTGGATACTCAATTGAGGTAGGTATTCAATTACTTGATCTTCAAACTAGTTTAATTTTATTTTTCACATATTTTTGATAAATATGGAATTTCGTGAAATTATTTGTAAAAATTGTGATTTATGTCTATTTTGACCCGATTTGAGATATAAACTGCCTGGGAAGTACGTCACATTGGTTGACGTATCATATATACTATTTTGAACTGGTTTCTGTAGGAAATTAGATATGGGTTTTTGATCAAAACGACTATTATAATGCCGAAATTTTTAAAAAATCCAAAATGATTTTAGAACTCAGTTTTGAGAATTAAATGATATTTGATTAAAGAATAATGCGGGATGATTTTGTGATTTTATGGAAATTATGCATATCTTTATTCTGTTACTCATATAGCATTTGCATGCATTCACACACTTACGTGGCCATCGAACTTACGACACTTTTTTAGGTGGTTCGAACTTAAGAGTGATCCATTAGGACACTTTGGATAATATGATTGCACACGTGGTTATATTGACTTGAAAAGATATATACTGATTTTGGTGGATGTTTAACAATAGTTTGGAATGTTTAAACTATTGGACGATGATTTCCACTAGGATTTTATGAACTGTTTTGAATGAAATACTAAGCATGCAGGACCTTCAACGTGAGTACATTTCTTATGTAATAAAAACTTGTAATCGATTTTCTACTAGGCAATAGTTCACCCCTTCTTCCCCTCAGGTGGCATCTAGTGTGATTAGGACTAGGAGACCTAGTTTGAGGCATTGTAGAATAACTAATTTATTTATATTTTAGTAAATTCCTACGAGACTTGTGAAATATTTAAATTTGAGTAGGAATTTGGGCTTCGTTAAATATTATGTACTAAGATATGTGATTTGGATGTGGTTTATATTACTTATTTCTATATTTGAGTGTGAGATGATTTGTGATGTATGACTATTAAAACAACTGTTTTTAAATACAGTCTTTGTTTAATGAGTAACACATAACTGTGAAATTTTATTTTCAATTAAATATTTTATTAAGGCCAGCTTGAAAAATTAGAATCTCCGAAGTAAAATTTTTGAATTAAATGAGTCATTTTTTTAAAAAAAATATTTTTGATATTTCTATTTTATGAAATACTCATTTTGTCATTGACTCCGACCTCGGGTTGTGACAATTGATCACTATATTAGTCACAATTAGTTAGAATTTAGAAGAACCAACTCAAGTAATAAACAATGGTTTGAAATTAAGAATGTACAAATAGATATTATGAGTAGATTGTCATATCCTTGTGAGATTTTGTGCTTGCACTTTAGGTTTTAGTAGGATAATAATTCGGATAAATATTATTTATTTACTATTATGAGTTATTTGTAATTTGATTTTTGTATTAAATTCCTAGCTATAATTAAAACTCAAGCGCGCCGTTTGATTAATGAATAAAAGTATTCTTTTATTGAGAGAAATAATAATAGGGAAATGGGTATAATTAAAATATACAAAGAAATCATGCCGTGATAAAGAATATTCAACGGTGAATCACGCCGTAATCCATTTTGGTGTTTACCAAACATATAAACTAAAATCCCAAGAGGCCGAACAAGTTGATTTGAATTGAAATGTCCTTTTGTTAATCTTGGAAATCGGAATGGAAAGGAAACTAGTACTCGTATTATCTAAGTAACGAACTTATACAAAGTTAATGATTTATATTGTCATTGAAGAAAAAAAAGTACATTTATCACTCGAAACCTTCAAAATATTTCGAGTAACTTTTTAGTGTCTTGTAGCAACCAACACACCTGATGATATCCACTAGGAGTTATTTCCAATTGACCAGTCAAGTAATACGTTTGATCATTAATGTTTTATAGTATACAAATTAAATCAAACAAATCGTAATGAATGTACATATTTTTCTCTACTCAAAAATTAGTTAGAAAAGGTGGAACAACTAACCAAAAAAATTTTCGTGGTGTTTGAGGACAGCTAAGCCTCTCAGCTGGGATCGGTGAGCTTATAAGGTTTAAGAAATTCTTGAGCATCATTTTCGATGTAGCTCCGTAAATAATTTCAATTTAGCAACACAAAATTGGCTTTGCACTTCCGAACAAAGGTTGTAACCCATACAAGATAAACGAAAATGTATGTCAAACCCGTTACATTTCTTTTTTTTTTTTTTTTTCTTTAAAGGAAACTTTAAATGGGAAATGGACGAAATACATGTTTTTATATTTTTCCTCGAGTTCCACGAGAGTAAGACTTCAGGATTATTAATGTTCAGAAAATGCAAGTTATTGCGAAACAACATATAAGAAATGAAGGAATTCGCGACATTTATAATAATTGGTAAGTATGGTTTGCCGCTTTTAATTTTGTCTTCGTCAGTTGACTTTTTTTACGTCATCATTATCTGGCAAACTCTCGCGTTGGCGTCCACATGCAGTAACTGCTTTCATGTGTTGACTTTAATATCTGCCAATCATCGATGCGAAAAGTTTTCTGGTGTGGGTGACTCTTAACTAATGCTATAATAATAAAAAATTTGATAAAACCCTTAGGCTCGGTTTAGATCTTCAATTTTTGAAGAAAAAGATTCTAAGAAATTTTTTTTAAGAAAGTGAGTATTTTGATTTGATATTAGTTTATAATATATAGAATGTAGAAATATTAATTAATAAAACAAAAAATGTTTAATTAAAGTTTTATAAATTTTTTTAAAAAATATTTTCTTTTTTATTTTTTCATGACATTTTTCGAGTAAATTATTTTTTCTCCAAAATTTGGGTTCCACCAAACAAAGCCTAATGTCACACCCGAAATTAGTGTTACCATTTCATTCAAGCCTTCCAAATATTGGGGTAATTGACATAAATGGAGAAAAAATTGTGACAATTAAAATTTTAAATTATTTACGTGTTCCAACTAACCTCAAATTAATAATCGAGATTAAATATTAAATGGAAAACGCACATGACTAACACATAGGTGTTAAAATAAGGATACAACTAATATTAGTCTCACCTCTTTTTCTATTGTAATTTATTTCTCCTTTCTAATACTTCCATGTCTTTTTCAAAAGTGGCTGCTACATATATGGCTCTCAATGCAATTCAAATAATATACCCATTAGAATGAGTACTTATTTCAATAATTCCAGTTTTTCTATTCAAATAATTCATTAGAATGAGTGTTTATTTCAATAATTCAATTTTTCTATTCAAATAGTCTATCAGTCACATCAACCATTAAAATTGATTTTTTCTTCTTGGAATGAGAATAGTATTCCTATCTTATTTTTGAATAGGTCCATTCATATTCTTCCATAAATTTTTAAGAATCCATCTTATATTAACTTATTGTTGACAATAATGGAATGCATAAATTCCATGGTACTTTGCATTTGAAGGAAAAAGCAATTAATAAGAATGGCTTTAAGGGAAATGGTGCTCTAATAGGGTCAAGGAATTTTAGTTCCCATTACTAATAGTATTTAGAAAATTTATTTTTTTACTAATAGTTTAGAATAATGTTAAACATCCCACTTGGTATATATCACACTTTTTAAATATCACATGATGTGACTTAGTACCATACAAGTGATGAATAATATTTAACTCGTTTATAGTAAATTTCAATGTACTAGTTGAATTGTGATAACTCATTTTTCACATTAGGTTGTATTAAAAAGTAGTAAACTAGGTGTGATACCTAGCTCTATCCTAGTCTTTATAGTTTTATAATTGTCTATCTTATTAATTCTAAACATCTTACAGAAGGATATTTTATTTGGTGAGCTTAAGATATTTTATTTGGTTAGCTAATAACTAATTGTTACTTTTATGCATTTTTTTTTTTTTTTGTTTTGAGGGTGTCATTTATTAGTAGTTGATGCAGTGCACAAAAAGGAGGAGTTTTTCACTCGTTACGATTGAACTTGAAAATCCTGAAAATTGGCATTTTAGGTAGACCGAAAATCCCCTCTAGAAATTTCATTTTCTGGGAAGAATCAATAGATCGAAAATGCATTTTTGGTCGACCGAAAATGTGATTTCAGTACATTTTCAGTTACACATTTTTGCTTTTTTTTTTCCTTCTACTTTTAGTTGCCTTTTTCTTCATTTTTTAAAATATTTTTGATAGGATTTTGTGTTTTATTAAATTTTCTATAAATTGTAAGTCTTAGAGCACTTTTGAACAGAGTTATTTAAATTTAATAAAACTATTGAGAGAGTTTCTCTTTCTTCCCAAATTTCTAATATTCTTGAGAGAATCAACGGTTGTTTGAAACTTATTTCCTAGTTTTCGTGAGCAAATTAACAGATTATTATAAATTGTCTATAATTTTCTGAAAGATCTTCCTCATCAACTGCTTTCTCTAGATCAGTTGGTACTAGAGTTGTGTTCATTCTTGACAAGATTCTACTACAAAGACATCCATGGAATGAGTTCCCCGTGGATGAAGTTTATGAACATGATCGGACAATGCAATTAGAGTAACATATGACTTAATCAACGAAGCATGTGGTTATGTTATTTGCTCTCCAAAATTAACCCTAGAATCATAATTTACATGATTCAAGGAGTGATAGTTCTAGTGGTGATGAGGAATACTAAAAAGTAGCCCTGCCACACAGGCATAGAGTTTATATTTTAATACAAGAGGATGATAGATGTCGTTGGGAGACATGAATTCACACTAAGGTTCCTAAATTCGATGAGAATATAAAACTAGAAGAATTTTTGGATTGGGTATTTACCATAGAAGAAGTCTTTAAGTTTAAGGGAGTTCTAGAGAATAAGAAGGTTCGATGATTGTAACAAGGCTTCATGGTAGAGTCACTGCATGGTGTAGTAGTTGAAGATGACGAGGATATTAAAGATTACAGAGTAGGACAAGATGAGAAAATACATGATGAGTTTTTGCTCTATAATTTCCAAAGTTTGATGTACCAAAAGTTGCAAAACTTATGGCAAAGAACCTACTCTGTAGATGATTATAAAACTAAATTCTATCAGTTGTTATTGCGTAACGAGATTCAAGAGATAAACGATCAATTAGTGGCTAGGTATGTTGTTGGTTTGCGACCTTATATTCAAGACAGTGTTAATTTATTCGATCCAATTAATATATCTGCAGCATATCAACGGGCACTTCAAGTGGAGAAACAAGCCTCAAGAAGGTCAAGTAACACATCTTTTGGTGGTAACAATAGTGACAGTAGCCAAATTGGAGCAAACAAAGGTACACCTCTAATCAAAAGAGTCCTCCTAATACCACTCAGTCTACTAGAGTAACAACTAGTAGAATTATAATTCTGGAGCTCGTAGTGGAGTATGATATTGAGATTAGTGAGAAGCCAAATTTTGATGATGGTGTGGTTGAGGAAGAATATGTGGAGAGTGATATAGGGATCTTACTCGTGGTTCGACACACTTGTTTGACACCACATGCTCCAAAATATGATTGGCTATGCAATAATATTTTCCAGTCAACGTGCACTATTACTGGTAAAATGCATAGATTTATTATTGATACTAGTAGCTGTGAGAATATTGTGTTTGAAGAAGTTGTGCAGAAACTTGGAATAGAGACTGAGAAGCATCTTAAGCCATACATGCAAGTTTGGCTAAAGAATGGAGGAGAGGTTATAATTTCACAACGAGCTATAATTTCTTTCTCTATTGGGCAAAACTACAAGGATGAGGTCAAGTATGATGTGGTGGTGAATATGGAAGTATGCCATTTATTGATAAGGAGACCATGGCAGTATGATAAAAGGGTACTCCATGATAGGCATAACAACATTTATGATTTCTACTATAACGACACGAAGATGGTTCTATTACCTAGCAAGAGTTCTAAAAAGACAACATCTATTATGAATAGTGCCAATCTTTTATCTTTGGCCAAGTTTGAAGTAGAGATATAGGATTTAGGGTATGTGTATATATTGCTTGGAAAGGAGACAAGTGCTAAGGTAGCCATTCCAGAAGAATCAAAAGCACTAATTGAAGAATTGAATAAAGTGTTTCCTGCCGACCTGCCAGATGGGTTATCAACCCTTCGTGATATCTAACACTAAATTAACCTAGAGTCGGGTGTTGTACTACTTAATAGACCATATTTCAGAATGAGTCCCAATGAGTATAAGGAGTTGAGAAGACAAGTAGAAGAGTTGCTAGCTAAGGGACACATCTGGGAGAGTTTTAGCCCAATTACAATACCAATTTTGTTGATGCCTAAGAAAGGTGGTTCTTAGCATATGTGTGTGGATAGTCGGGTAATCAGCAAGAGCATTGTGGAGTATAGATTCCCAATTCCTCGGCTAGATGTTTGTTTGATCAACTTAGTAGAGCCATTATTTTCACTAAGTTGGATTTAAAAAGTGGATACTATTAGATTTGAATACATCCTAGAGATAAATGGAAGACCACATTCAAGGCTCAAGAGGGGTTGTATGAGTAGTTAGTTATGTCATTCGGGTTATCTAATGTATCGAGTATATTTATGAGAGTAATAAACTAGGCCCTGCGATCTTTCATTAGTAAATTTGTTGTAGTTTATTTCGATGATATACTAATTTGTAGTGTTAATTTTGAGTTTTTTTTTAGCATATTCGGGAAGTTTTAGCTATCTTATGTCGAGATAAGTTATTTGCTATAGTAAAGAAGTGAATATTCATTACTCTTGAAGTATTGTTATTAGGGTATGTGGTTTTTGGTAATAGGCTTTGAGTTGATGGGTCTAAGAAAAAAGTAGTGAGACAATGGCCCCAATTGATGACTATTACGGAAATAGGAAACTTCCATGAACTAGTAGATTTTTTTTCGACATTTCATTCCATACTTCAGCAATATCATGGCCCCAATAATTGATTGTATGAAGGGGCCAAGGTTTTAATGGCTTGGAGGACTAAGAAGGTGTTTCAGCTTATTAAAGAGCACTTAACAACTGCGCCTTATTAGTATTGCCAAATTTTTTCCAACCTTTTGAGTTACACTTTGATACTTCCAAGCTGAGCATTAAAGTTGTTTTGTATCAAGTAAGAAAACCAATTGCTTATTTTAGTAAGCATTTTTTAGGGTCTAGAGCATGCTACAACACTTATGATGTGGAGTTCTATGTTGTGGTTCAGGCTGTGAAGCATTGGAGACATTATTTGCTGCAACAAGAGTTCATTCTATACACTGATCATAATGCTCTCAAACCCATCCATATTTAAGACAAGGTTTATGCTAGACATACATCTTAGTCAGCTTATTTGCAACAATGTACTTTCGTACTCAAGTACAAGGCGAGAGTTACAAATCAAGTTATAGATGCACTAAATAGTCAGAGTAGTATATTAACCACCACGAAAGTAGAGGTAATGAGTTTTGATACATTCTGTGATTTATTTGAGACTAGCTCTTATTTCTCTGCTATTATGGCTGTGGTAAAGGCGGGATAAAGAGTAGATTATTTGCTGCATGATAGTTATCTTTATCGAGGTAATCAACTTTATATCCCAGAATGTAGTTTGAGACTCAAGATTATTCAAGAGCTTCATGGATAAGGCCATGTGGGGTGAGACAAGACTTTGTAATTGGTAAAGAGTTATTATATTTGGCCAACCATATGCAAGGAAGTAGAGAGATTCATGGAGTATTGTCGTATATGCTAAGTGTCAAAAGGGGGAGAGATGACTACTGGGTTATATAATTCATTGCCAATTCCTATACAACCTTAGTAAGATATGAGCATGGATTTTGTATTAGGGTTGCCAAGGACACAATGGGATAATGATTCTCTCTACATGGTAGTTGATCGTTTCTCAAAGATGGTGCACTTCATTCTTTGTAAGAAGACTACATATGCAGTTAATATGGCACAACTATATTTTCGAGAGTTGTATCAGTTACATGGATTGCCTACTTCCATTGTTTTTGACCATGATATGTTCTTCACCAATCACTTTTAGCATGGTTTATCATCCTCAAACTGATGGATAGACAGAAGTGGTTAATTGTTCTCTTAGGGATATACTGAAATGTTTAGTTGGTGAGCATATGAAAAGTTTGAATTAAAAGCTTTGTCAGGCAGAGTTTGCTCACAAATAAGTGGTGAATCAGAGCACAAGTTTTAGTCCTTTTTAGATGGTATACTCTGAGGTCCCTTGAGCTCTACTTGATCTTATTCTGTTACCAATCAAGACTACGATCCATTAAAAGACCGAAGATTTCATTCAGAGTTTTCAAGATTCAAGATAACTAACTAACTTGGTGCATGTTACAACGAAGCATAAGGCAAATGTAGACAAGAAGCGACGACACGTCGAGCTTGAAGTTGGAGACTTTGTTTAGGCTGTACTTAGAAAACGTCATTTTCTATTGGTGATTATAACAAACTCTCAACAAAAAAGCTTAGACTACTTGAAATAATCAAGAAGATTAATCCTAATGCATACCATTTAAATCTATCTTCATACATTCCTACGACGGATATTTTCAATGTCAAGCATCTCATTCCATTTTGAGGAGGTTCGTTAAACATAAATACTGCTGAAAACTAGAAGGCAAATTTTCTCCACTGTGGGAAGGATGATGTAGCATGCAAAGAGGAGTTTTTTATGCGTTATGACTGATCCTGAAAATTGGTGTTTTATGTATATCAATTTTCTCTAGAAATTTTCCTCTACAAGTACTATTTTCTCGGGAAACATCAGTTCAAAAATGCGATTTTAGCACTTTTTCAGTTACCCATTTTTGTATTTTTTTCTACTTTTAATTTCCTTTTTTCTGTATCTTTTTAATATTTTTGATGTGGTTTCGTGTTTTATTAAGTTTTCTATAAATTGTTAGCCTTAGGTAACTTTTGAACAGAGTTATTTAAGTTTAATAAAACTATTGAGAGAGTTTCTCTTTTCTATCTAAATTTCTGGTATTCTTGAGAGAATCAACAGATATTTGAAGCCTATTTCCTGGTATTCGTGAGTTAATCAATAGGTTATAGTAAGTTGTCCCCAATTTTCTAAAAATATTTTCTGATCAGACAATTCCATTACATCAGTTGCTATGATTCTTAGTTAATAGCCACATCTCTGGCAGTAATTCTCCATTTTATAGGATTGTAAATTATTTTTTACTCTTATTTAAACAATTTAATGACAGCAAAAAAAGAAAGTGTATTTAGAATTTTTATGTTTTAAGAGATCTGAGTTCCTAAAAACTCAAACTGCAAATAAGCTGGGTATCACTATTTATTTCTATTTTAGATACGCTGTCGTGCGACTTTTTCCTGTTTTATTAATCTAACTGAATCTCGTGGTGGCAGATGATAGTTCTGTAGGTAGGCACAATTAATATACACCAACCTAATTGGTTATGCCTGCAAGTAGGTTCCACTTTAGTTGAGACATGCTGAAAAATGTTTTGATGTTCTCTTTTAATCTAGTTTTATTGAGTGAAAAAATTATTATTTTTTATTTTTTATGTTTTAACGAAGTATGGATATTTTAGAGTTAGCTAGTTTGAAGACTTTTCACTACAGCAAATTTAGGTTAGTGCATGATTTAGTACAAACACCAACTTAATCAGTCAGCCTCGTATTCTGTGTCAGAAAAATGAAATCATCATTTTGATGTGGTGGTCTGACCATGCAATTACAAGGGGCAAAACATATATGGAGGCCCTACGATATTAACTATGGTGGTACTATAATAATAGGACCTGCCAAACACTTACTTACTGATGCCTGATGCCTGAATTAGCGGTGGATTAAAAAATCATAATAAGAAGATTAGAAAATTTTCGATAGTGTCACGGCCCAAAATGCAGGACAAGGACGTTTGACAAGTTCAAACGAAATCATTTCACAATTTATCTCAATGACATCGTAAACAAAAGATTTTGGAAGACAAGATAAAAGTTGAAAACAAATTTAAAACCGAAAATCCCAAACTGAATTTCCAATATTAACAAAAGTTTACCAAGCAAGCAAATTTATGTTTGGGGAGAATTACACAGAACATTCAAGTAAATTCCCAAAATATCCAAACAAGTAATAGGCGAGTTCACAAATCCGACAAAACAAAATGGCAATTCAATGAATCTAAAGAAATTACTTCTCATAAAATTAAAATATCAAATAATAAGTAATTATCTTATAATATTACATGATGTGTCAGTCTATTACATATTGATTATAATTACACTACATGTAAAATTTTTCTGGAAAATCAAATTTATAAATAATAATTGCACGGTAATAAATTTGAACTCATGGAGTGTCACAACCCAAACCCGAGCTAGTGGTAGAAAAAGAATTCTACAAATGGAAGTTCAAAATTTAATTTATAAAATTTTAGAAAATTCAATTTTTCAAGAAAATGATGTTAGTTCAAAAATGACAGATTTTGTAAAAATTTGTAAAATTAATTCATACTATAAATCCCATAGTTTTGTAATCACCATTAGACGTAAATTATAGATAAAATTTATTAAAAACTAACCAAGCATCATTATCAGTAGTCTCACAATTCAGCATAGTAATTATACAGATCGAGTTCGTGTAACAGACATTTTAATTATTTAATATAAGTCAAGAAAGTAGACAGTACTCTTACATACTTACTAACTAGTCGAGAGAAAAGTTGTTCCTCACTGATCCGCTCCTGTGTTCCTGAAGTTACCCTGAGTACTACTTGAGAGAGAGAGAATAGGAGTGAGCATGAAATACCCAATAGGATACCTAATTACCTTTTCGGAAAAATATTCATTTATAAAGTTCATGCATGGTTAGTTATTCTGAAAAAAATTCACAGTACACCAAATCAAATATGAGTTGAAGTCACTAATCGAAATCATATTTAAAACTTATAAGAGAAATCAAATAAATAATTCATAGTATACATATCGCAATTCAAATAATCTCATGAGCTCATATCCTCTCATCACGAACAAAGTAACTTATACTATATGTACTGAAAGTTCTCTACCTGATACCTGATTCAAGAAAACTGGAAGGACACCCATGTATCTAATCCTACCAAACCAACAGAGTAACTGAATGCCTACACCTACCGAATGTGGGTAATCAAAAAAACTCCATGCGGGTTTACGGGCTCTCACTGAAGGCAGGAATAATAGCCACTCACTAAACACTATGATGCCTAAGATAGATCTCATGTATGATCCTATGATATGTATAATACGATGAGCAATATAAACAACCATGCAATAACAATCTCGATATGCTCTGATTTTTAAATAAAATCTATTTTGTACTTTAAATATTTGATAATACAATTCTTTTGATTTAATCAAATCCCAAGTATAAAACTTCTACCAAATCATACGTAAAAATATCCAGAGTAGTCCACAATATTTTACACACCAGTATCTATGGTGGTGTGTGATGGCGGCGGGTTTCAACAGATTTAGCATTTTTGGAGGATTTTAGGGACTTTAGATTGAGAAGATGAACTTCTGAGGTCCTTTTAAGCAAATTATGGACACTGTAGTACCCTAATTACCATATTCAAATATTTTGAATAGTTTATTCCGAAAATCGATATTTATAACAATACAATCTGTTGTAAAATGTCTCATTTGCCCTTAACTTTATCAGGTTTTTATATCCTCTCTCTTTAAAGGAATTTCTTCTCGAAATTCAAATACAAATAAGGGTTAAAGTGCAATAATAAGCTGAAAGTTAAACAAATGAGAATATTTCTCATGCATTTCTGTTTCTAGCTCCCAAGTGGCTTTATTTTCTTTGTGGTGTTGCCATAGAACATTGACAAAGGGTATCTCTTGTTTCAAAGCACTTTGAGCTCTTTTCCTAGTATTCGAACTAGTTGTTCCTCATATATTATATCTTCTTGTAATAGTACTTCCATATACTAAATGAGATGCAATGGGTCAGGCATGTACTTTCTAAGTATCAACTGTGGAGGCAATTCTAAGTGATATGCTACTAGCCCAATTCTAGTAGATCTTCAGTGGTCTAATATACTTTGGAGCCAATTTTCCTTTAAGTCTAAATCTAATGATCACACACCTAGGTGTCACTTTTAAGAATACTTGATCACTAACTTTGAACTCTACTTCATATCTTTTTGGGTCCGTATAGCTTTTCTGACGACTTTGCATAACCTTGTGTTTTTTTTGAATCTTATTAATCTTTTCACTAGTCTCTTGTGTTAATTCTGGCCTAAGAATAATACGCTCCTCTATATTAGCCCAATACAAGGTTGATCTACATGGTCTCCGATATAATACCTCATATGGAGCCATGCAAAGACTGTCTTGGTAGCTGTTATTATAAGCAAACTCCACCAATGACAGGTAATCATCCTAGCTTCCACCAAAATCCAGTATACAAGAGCAAAATATGTCCTCTAGAATCTGAATAGTCTTCTCAGATTGGCCGTCTATTTGAAAATGATGAGTTATATTGAGATTCAGTTCTATTCCCAAAGCTTTTTGTAAAGCTCTCTAAAACTTTGATGTAAATCTTAAGTCTTTGTCAGAAACTATGCTTGATGGCACTTCATGCAATCGGACAATATTATCGATATAGAGACGACTAAGTTTATTAAGTGAAAAATCAGACCTGACCGATATGAAATAAGCAGTCTTTGTCTTACGATTAACAATCACCCAAACTATGTTGTTCTTTTTCTAAGTTGTTGGTAAACCCATCACAAAATCCATTGTAATCTTATCCCATTTCCACTTAGGTATAGGTAATGGTTGTAATAGTCCAAATGGTCTCTGGTGTTCTACTTTGACTTACTGACAAGCCATAAACTTAGCCACAAAGGTAGCTACATCATGTTTTATACCTTTCCACCAATACTGCCTTTTCAGATCATAGTACATCTATATTATACCAAGATGTACCGCAAACTTGCACTTATAAGCCTCAGTGAGAATGGTCTCTCTAAGATGAGGATTATTAGCTACAACTAGCTTTCTTCTAAAAAGTACAAATCCTTCTCTATTTGTACTCCAATCTTCTAGTTGTTCACTATTTTTGAGTTAATTCAAAATCGCTCTCAACTCTTGATCTTGCCATTGGCTTTGCTGTACTATCTGGAGAAATGCTAGTGTGGCCATAACATTACTAAGATAAGCAGCTGTATCAGTCTCGAAATACTATAAATTATAATCACCAATTGCCATTGAGTTCTTCCAATCTTGAAAATTAAGTGCAGCTATTACACCATGAGGTTTTCTACTCAAAGCATCAGCTATAACATTGGCCTTATCAGGATAGTACTGCAGTTCGAAGTCATAGTCTTCTATGTATTCAATCCATCTACGTTATCTCACATTCAAATCACGTTGAGTGAAGAGATACTTCAAACTCTTATGATTAAATAACATGTCAAAATTCATGCCATACAAGTACATCTCTAGATCTTGAGAGCAAAAATCATCGCTGCAAGCTCTAGATTATGGGTAAGATAATTCTTCTTATGTGGCTTTAATTGGCGAGAAGCATAAGCTACTACCTTGCTATTCTGCATCAAGACACATCCTAGTCCAGAACTGGGAGCATCAATATATACAACATAAGGGTCATTACTTTTAGGAACAGTAAGAACATAAGCAGTTGTCAATCTCTTCTTCAACTTTACGAAAGCTTCTTCACAATCGTCATTCCATATGAACTTGGTATCTTTCCTTATTAATTTGGTCAAAGGCAAGGTAACTCTCGAGAAATTCTCCACAAAACGATAGTACTAGCCTACTAGACCGAGGAAACTTCTTATTTCTGTTACATTCTTTGGTCTTTCCTACTTTAGAACATATTCTATCTTAGTAGGATTGACTGAAATACCTTCTTGAGAAATCACATGTTCCAAGAAATTCACTTCTGTCATCTGAAAGTCATATTTGGATTTCTTGGCATACAATTGATGATCTCTCGATGTTTGAAATACAATCCTCAAGTGTTCAACATGTTCTTCTTGAGTCTTTGAGTATATCAAGATGTTATCAATGAAGACAACCACAAAATAATCTAGATAATGTCTAAAAATTCTATTCATAAGATCCATGAATGTTACAGGTGTATTAGTCAGACAAAAGAGCATAGCAAGGAACTCAAAATGGCCATAACAAGTCCTGAACATAATTTTCGGTATGTCCTCTTCCTAAATCTTCAACTGGAGATAATTAGATCTAAGATCAATTTTGGAAAACAACTTAGATCCACCAAGTTGATGAAACAACTCATCAATCCTTGGTAAAGGATACTTGTTCTTCACAGTAAGTTATTTCAGTCGTCTGTAGTCAACATAAAGTCTAAGCGTACCATCAATTTTTTTAGCAAACAACACAGGAGTACCCCATGGAGAAGTATTGTTCCTAATGAATCCCTTTGACAAAAGATCATCTAGCTGACTTCTCAACTCAGTCAGTTTTGCTGGAGCTATGCAATCGGCTGGGCTACATAAATCAAATCAATATAGAACTCGATCTCCCTGTCAAGTGGTAGCCCTAGTAAATCCTCCAGAAAAATATCTAGAAACTCGCTAATTATTGTTACCGTCATACCATCAATGACTCTCTTGCCAAGCTATTAACAAGCATCCTCCATTCCAGTGACAGTGGAGGCTTGATTGGAAACTTTTTCCTTCCCTTTGTTTTGTCTCCCTTAACCAAGTCGGGTGCTACTAGCTCTAGTACTGGTGCTAGTATATCCACATCCTCCTTGGTTACCAGAAGCTTGAGGAGTTCGAAAGATTTGAGTAAAACTCTACAGACGATACTAGTAAAACTAAATGGCACTATGGGATTACTACGGTTTTGCTTGAGTGTTCCGGTAAGGAGTTGAATCAAATCTACTACCTTGTGGTCCTCCTTGAGTAAAAGAAGGTTTCTGTATTTGAAGAGGGCACTCACTTCGTTTATAGCCCAGTTGGCCATAGTTATAACAACCATAAGGATTGAATGTCACTCTACCAAATAAATCAATGGTAGCAGTGTTTCCACTGTTCTGAGATCCCTGGTTCCTCTTGTTGGCTTTTTTATCATTTTTGTTCCTTATTGCTGATTTGTCATCAAGAAATGCTTCGGCTTTCTATGCTGTAGCTACTAGATCAACCAAGTTGTTAAAGTATTAAGTAACAATCTTTTCCAAGATGTGTGGCCTTAGAGATTCCAAAAATTTTATAATATGTAATGTAGGATCTGTCCCTGGTACATAAGCATACCATGACAGTTCCATGAATCGGATGTAGTTTTCACTCATAGTCATATCAACTTGTTTCATCGTTCATACTCTCTAGCCATAGTAGCTCTATAACTAGTATTGGCATACTGACCTCTAAACAGTCCCTTAAAAATATCCCATGTGATACCAGTCTCTTATCTTGATAGCTTGACTATTCTCACCAATTAATTGCTCCATCAGTAAATTTGTTTATAGCAAATACCACTTGGAACTCAGTAAGTGTCCTAATAGTTCCAAAAATTCTCTTGATTTCTTTGAGCCATTTCTCAGCTGCTGTAGGGTCTGGTTTACCATCAAAGGTAGGTGGACTTAACTTAATATAGTTGTTGAAAAAAACAGCTTGTTGAGCCTTAGGGTCTTATTGAGCTCTTAGTCTTGGTATTTCCCGTATAGCATCATACAAATGTGCTAATAGTTCCGGAATTCCTCGTTATGGTGAAGGAGTATTAGTTCTTATTTCTTGTCTCGGTGCTCTTTTTCTTAGAGGCATCTTACTAGTTTGTATAAATATGCCACAGTATTAGTGAGACAATGATGTTGAATTTTTAATTTTTTTTTAATTTTTTTTTAAATCTAATTTCAATCTAATCTAATGGTGTCACTGCTGGTGTTTATTGGAATAAATTTCTGGAAAATATTTTCATAAAATCATTTTCAAGAACAGTATAGTTTTGTAAAATCAAGAAACGCAGGGGAATTGGTCGTTTAAAATTTTTCTTTTGCAAAACGTTTGGAACTGTGATCTAACATAAATTAACTCTTGATCTAGACAAGAACAATACCCGGATTCGCTCCACAACCTTCTTGTCTTCCCGTCTGTTCTCGAAAGCCATTTGATTGATCCGGTGGGCGGTCACCTTCTTGATTTTCAACAAAGAGATCCGCAGATGAATAAGAAGACAATCTCCTCAAACCGATTTCTCCGGGATGGCTAAAACACCAAGGACAGTGAATCCCTAGTGGTAGCCAATTATCTCTGCTCTCTCTCTCTTTGTTTTTCGTGTGACACTCTCATCTCAAGGGGGTGTTTCATGTGTAACACTTGTGTCTGGTTGTTAGAGAACTTTTCTCTTAACCATAGAGAGATTAGTAAACCTTAATGGGCTTATTGGGCTTGTTGGACTCAACTGATCATCAAATGACTATTGGGTTATAATTTGAGCTAAACAAAGAACCAGATGGATCCATAAAGCCCAAGTTCCAATGAACCATATACCCACTATCATAATTAACTCTTAATTATGATTATGCCTTGTCCATTAATATTGGGGCACACCACTATAGGCCCAATATTGTACTCTTGGACTAAATGTAATTTATTTTTCTGTGAGGCTTATTAATAATTAATTAGCTTGATCTAGTTAGCATATACTATATCTGTAGACATACCCCAATGCAATGCCATACTAGTAGGGTGAAATTACCGTATTACCCTTCTAGTACATATTTACCTTTGAGTTGCCATTTTTCATCTAATGGATAATAGTTGATTATGATGTTTGTATCTGCTTATACCAACACAGTCAAATTCACATAGTGAATACTGGGGCCCTATTTTATATTATCCAAGTACTTGAAAAAACTTAAAGTGACTTCATATGCATGGTGTTCATCATGAAAAACCTTCTACATATTTCATATACCTTATCTTCTAAGATACCGGAGTTTGAACCATAAATCGGAACTAGTCCTTTAGTAACTCAAAAAGACAAAACATATGAAAGTAAGTTCGTTAATTACTAGTTTTAAGGTTTTTTACAATAGTGCTAGATTAGTAAAATTAGAAATTTGAGTTACGATACTTAACTTCAAATTCTAATTCACTAGGTCCTGTTCGATGCTTTTATAACTTTCTTATAATACACTAGTATTTTTATCCAAAGACTTACTTCGATAATTAGAGACTTCATTAATTAAATAGACAACACTACAATCTATGGCATAGTAAAGTATTCCATCTTCAATATGCAGAGTACGAACATTTAATTTAGACATAATGAAATAAAGAATATAATGTCTCCCACATATGAACTCATCATACGAATAATTCTTTATTACACATTTCATGTCTTGGAATCCTTTAGATGTTTGCATAAGATAAACATACACATCACATGTATATCAATGGGATATAAATGAAATAGAAATTCATAACATGGAATTTATTAATAACAACTAGATACTAAATAATCCAATAAATATTGTTTATAATATCTAAATAATAAACTGCTTTATAGGATATTATTCTAACAGTCACATCCTAGGAAGATAAATATCTGCGCTGATGACAAAATTTTCTGTCACGACCTAAACCCCTGGCCAGTAGTAGAAAAAGAATTTCACAAATGGAAATTCATAATCTGTTTTATAAAATTTTAGAAACGTCAATTTTTCAGGAAAATGATACTAGTTAAAAAACGAAATCCTCTTATCAAGAACCATAGCAACTCGTACTACATGTACTGAGTACTCTCTACTTGATATACCTAATTCCAGAAAATCAGAAGGACACCCATATGTCTAATCCTACTGAATCAGAGCGGAAACTAAATACCTAGACTTACTGAATAGTGGTAATCAGAAAAATTCTGTGCGGATTTTTGGGCTCTCACAGAGGCCAGGAACAATAGTCGCCCACTAAACACTGTGATACCTAAGATAGATCTCATGTATGATCCTATGGTATGTGTAATATGATGAGCAGTATAAAAAACTATATAAAAACAATCTCGACATGCTCTGATTTTTAAATAAAATCTATTTTGTACTTTAAAGTTTGACAATATAATTCTTTTGATTTAATCAAATCCCAAGTATAAAGCTTGTACCAAATCATACGTAAAAATATTTAGAGCAGTCCACAATGTTTCACAAATTTATAGTTTGCTAAAATAGTTATTCAAATAATTTAATTTAAAAAAATCATGAAATTTCACTTTTTACAATAAATTCCAATTTTAATGAAAAATAATTAAATACAAGGCAATTGAATCCCCTACCTTGAATTAGTAGTTATACTGAGCTAATAACGCTAGAAATGTCCTCCATTGATAACTTAGTTGCTCAGACGGTAATTTCCGGTCCCGACACATTCACTTAAAAAGGTGAATTTCCAAATAGATCCTCTAATAGAGAAACAGAGGTCACCACAGAGATGAATTTTGATGAGCAATCATTTGGAGGTAGTCAGTAATGACGAGACGAGACTCTACTTGCTGGAGATGTCAAAAACAGAGAACAGATGGCGCGCCGATGGCCGGAAAACTTTGTCAGAGACAAAAATATTTGCGCGGCCGCTGCGACTTCGTCCGACGTCGAAATGAGGCGAGATTGGTGGCATTAGCTTCGTCCTCAACAGACCTTCGATGCGGGCTATGCATGGGCCCAACTGTGGTGGCATGTGGCAGCAGTAGGTTTTGGCACATCGGTCATTTTTAGAGGATTTCAGGGACCTTAGCTTGAGAAGATGAACTTCTGAGGTCCTTTTAAGCAAATTATGGACATTGTAGCACTCTAATTATAATATGCAAATATTTTAAATATTTTATTCCAAAAATCAATATTTACAATAACTCCATTTGCCATAAAATGTCTTTTTGGCCTTTAACTTTATCGGGTTTTTACATGTAATATTGGGCATTATCCATAGCTCTTTAGATATGTTTGCGTAGTCCCCATGAAAGGGTTGTCTATATGGTGTCTAGAAAATCACCTCCAACAAAATCTACTTATTACATTTGTTGGATGATGTTACCGAAAATGTCCATATAAAAACCCAATATCTAAGAACTTTATTTGTTGTAGTGTATGCACAAGTTTCTGTCAAACAAGTGACAAATAAAGTCTAGGTGCATTTGGAAAAAAAGTGAAAAGAAAATTACCAATCGGGGATAAAAATATAATTAAGGAGGGACTAAAGTGAAAGAATCTTTTTAAAATTTGTTGCTAAAGTAGAAAAGACCGCACGAAGTCAACCCTACCCAAATGATTTTTCATCCTCCGACGTCCGATCAACTCGCCATCCCCACCATTGAACTCATCTCGACGTCAGCTTTCATTTCCAACCACTCTTGGCCTCTAACTCGGCTCTGGTGAGAAGTTGGTTACTGTAGCAGTTTTATAATATTAAATTTTTGTGGTGTTTTTCTAATTATTTTGAAATTGAGTTATTTTGCCTGAGAAAATTATACCACGTGAAAAAGGAGATTGGAACATGAAAGCTCATAATTTTGAAGTGTTGAAATAGTAACTGGAAGGTCGTTAATTATCAATATGAGAAAGTGGCATTTTTCTAATTATTTTCAAAATGTGGTATTTATATTATTTTCGGATTTTTGAGCCCATTTAATGCTCAAGACCTCAAAACTGAGTTCTGACTTTGAATTTGGACTCATTGAGGTTGGGACATATATTTTGATATAAAATATCACTATTTTCTGAGGTGGCACGAAAATCAAGAAAATAGTTCCTGAATTACACTATTTTGCGTGCTACAAGCCAATTCTACACCGAAACCTGTTTTTGATAAACTTTATGTCTAACCCAATGTTTTTGGGTGTTTTGAATTCAGTCGTGACCTTCATTTCTCAATTTGAGGCTCTGTTTGAAAATTTACTTTTTCAAGAGAACATGTCGGGATCTAGAAACGACCGTCTGAATAACTAGCTGATCAACAGAGTACTTTTCTAGCGTTGTCAACTCAGCATAATTATTATTTCGAGGTATGGAAGTCAATTTCCTTGTTTCTATTATTTTTCATTAAAATTGAAATTTATTTTGAAAAATGAAATTTCGTGATTTTATTAAATTAAATTATTTGAATAATTATTTTTATGAATTGTGAACTTGTTAAACATTATGGATTGCTCTAGATATTTATGTATGATTTTGTACTAGTTTTAATCTTGGGATTTGGTTAAATCTTAAGAATAGTGTATTTGGATTTTAAGTACGAAATGGATCTCTATTTAAAAATCAGAGCATGTCTAGAATGTTAAACCACTGCATGGTTTGTTGAAACTCCATATATTGCACATTTCATATGATCATGCATGAGAGTCATCTTAGACATCACTATGTTGTAGTAGGCGAACTAGTACACCCGCCTTCAGTGAGTGCCCATAAACCCGTGCGGGATTTGTTTTCTAACTATTTTCACTCAGTAGGTGCAGGCATTCGATGCCCTTCCGGCTTGGTTGGATTAGACATACGGGTGTCTCTCTAGTTTCCAGAGATAGATGTCAAGCAGGGAGCACTCAATACAAGTAGTATGAGTTACTCTAGTCGTGATGAGTTAGTAAGAGCTCATGTGAGGTATTTAGTTATGTAATATGCAGTTATGCCCATTATATTATGATTTTCTATGTGTTTTGACTTGGACATCTGGTTTTAGTTTTTGCATAGTTTTTTATATATGTTTTGAAAGCTTAATGTTTATAAAAATTCTTTCTAGTATTAATAACCAGGCAAATGTTTTGAGAATTGTAAAAAAACTTTCCCAAAAAGGGAAATTGGGTAACCTACTGGCATTTTATGCTTACCCCCTACTTTCTCCACAAATGGTGTCCAGTGTGACATTTATGACTGAGAAGCGGATTAAGAAGTTATCTTTTACTCGTTGTTCGTGACTTAGTAATGCTAGGAGTGTAGATTTAATACTTGTGTTGAAGACTTGTTAAATAAGTAAATAGATCATTTATCGTGCCGTTTAAAAAAAAATTCAAAACTCTTAGGAACTTTTCTTTATTAATTAAGGAATTTCCAGTTCTAGTGAAATTCCCCTTCTGCTATTGTCCCGGGGTTAGGGTTGTGATAGAAATTGTGGTATCAGAGTCGAAGATTTGAATACCCTGGACATAGCACCATTAAACTAGATTGAAATTATTTTTCTGACGATATATATCATTACCTCACTAATAGTTTGGTATATCATTTCATACTTTCAAATGCCTCCTAGGAGAGCTTCAAGGTGCTAACTTGGTACCGAGCCCCCTCTAGTTCCACAAGACTTCGACCAGTTTTTCGAAGCAATGCAAGATCCTAACTATGAGCCTCAACCTCAATCACAGCAAGAGCGTCAACCCGATCAAGCTGACCATCTTCAGAAGTCTATGTGCCTTCAGTGTAGACAATATGATGGAACCCCAGACCCACTTGTTGCCAATGCATGGTTGCGTGAGATGACACGACACTTTCGGACCCTTAGTACTCGTAGAGAGTTTTGGGCTGTATTTGCTATATCTCGCTTGACGGGGAATGCTATCCATTGGTGGAAGACTATTGAGGTTATGCAGAATGAAGGCGTAACATGGGAAGAATTTGAAAGACTCTTAAAGCACATCATGCAAATGATGATTAACAAGCTAAAGTAGTTAATTGTTTTGAGAGACTGACTCAGGGGAATAAAATAGTGAACTAATATGTAATGGAGTTCAGCAGTGAGTGACACTTACCGAATTATGAAGTTCAAGAATGGTCTGAATCAAAACATCCACAACCGTATTGCTATTCACTCATTTGCCACTCTATCTGAGGTAGTGTTAGCTGCCCAACGAGTTGAAGCTGTAGAAAATGAGCAGGTGTAAGAAAGAATGAAAGCAATGATAGAAAAGTGAACAAGAGGAATCAAAGACAATGGTTTGCCTAAGGTTCACGAAACAGCGAAAGCTTTATGAGCAATGGTTCATCAGGTAAAAGGAGGTTCAGTCCCTATACATGTTATCACTATGGTCCGCAGGGTCATAAAAGGAATGAGTGCCCAAAGCGTCTGCAGAATTCCCCTCTTTCTCAGGGAGGACCACCTGTAAGCTATTCTGGTTTAGCACCTCACCAGAATACTCAAGCTAGGTCTCAGCCATCTCAGGGTACTTCCCAAGCTTTTTCATCTCCACCACCTTACCAGCACTAGTACCGCCCCCGGAATTACACTCAGAATTTTCAGACTCTTCAAGCTTCAGGGAGTCAAGGAGGGCATAGATATGGTAGCAGTGGCCCCGGATCTAGCAGTAGTCATCTTGGACAAAGAAGAGGCAATAAAGGAAAAGGAAAAGTCACTGGCAAGCTTATGCAATTTCTGGAACCAATGGTACAAATGAACACACTAGCCGAGGTGTTGGTGATGGTATGTTTTTTATTTCACACTCTTGGACAAGTGTTTTATTTGACACTGGTGCATCTCATTCATTCATATTCTTATTGTTTATTCAACTTTTGGGGTTAGAATTTTCTAAATTGGATTATGTCTTGACTTTGGGAATTCCTATGGGTGGAGTAGCTGATGTGTCTAGTGTGTATAAATCTTGTTGTGTGGTGATTGATGGTAAAGAATTACTTGCTAATTTAATTGTGTTACCAATAAAACAATATGATGAAATACTCGGTATGGATTGGTTATCCAAGTATTGAGCTATTGTCGATTGTTATGATAAACGAGTGACACTTTTTCTAGATGATGGACAAACCATAATATATCAAGCTCGAATGAATTCATTGAAACCAAGTTTTGTTCTAAAAGCATGTTTGGGTGGTAGGAAGAAACTTGAGTGTTATGGGATCTTATTTACCATTGATGGTAAAATGAGAACTAATGATCAAGACTTGTGGTTACTGGTGGTAAGCGAATATTCAAAGGTATTTCTAGAGGATTTACTAGGGCTACCACTAGATAGGGAGATCGAGTTTTGTATTGACCTTGTTCCTGGGGCTCAGTCAGTTTCTATTCCAGCCTACCATATGGCTCCTATAGAGATGAATAAATTGAGAAAACAATTAGATGATTTAATATCCAAGGGCTTCATTTGGAGTAGTACTTCCCCTTGGGGTGCTCTTGTTTTGTTCGCCAAGAAAGCTTACGGTACTTTAAGCTTTGTGTGGACTACAGGAAGTTAAACCAATTAACAATAAAGAACAAATATCCTTTACCAAGGATTGAAGAACTATTTGATCAACTTGGTGGTTTAAGATTTTTCTCCAAGATTAACTTGAGGTCTGGTTATCACCAATTGAAGATAAGAGAGGAGGATATATCGAAAATAGCATTCAGAACTCATTATGGTCACTTTGAGTTTCTAGTAATGCCTTTTTGGTTTGATGAATGAACCTGTAGCTTTTATGGACCTCATAAATTAGACTTTCAGGCCGTACTTGGATCATTTTGTGGTTGTTTTTATTGATGATATCTTGGTGTATTCCAAGACCCAGGAAGATTATGCTGAACATTTGAGGATAGTACTTGAAGTTTTGAGAAGTCAACGGTTATATGCCAAGTGATCGAAATGTGACTTCTGGATATCAGAAGTTAAATTTTTGGGGCTTGTAATTTCTTAAGAAGGTATCTCAGTCGATCCTACTAAAGTAGAAGTCATTCTAAAGTGGGAAAACCCGAAGAATGTGACAGAGATATGAAGTTTCCTCGGTTTGGCAAGCTATTACCATCATTTTGTTCAGAATTTTTCAAGGGTTGCATTACCGTTGACAATGTTGACCAGGAAAGATGTCAAGTTTATATGGGATAGTGATTATGAAGAAGCCTTTAGGAAACTGAAGCACAGTTTGACAACTACACTTGCTCTTACTGTACTTGAGAGTAGTGAACCGTACATAGTGTGTATCATGCTTCAAAGACGGGATTGAGGTGTGTTCTGATACAAAATGGTTGAGTTGGAGTGTATGCTTCTCGTTAGTTGAAGCCACATGAGAAAAACTATCCTACCAATGACTTGGAACTTGCAGCAGTAATTTTTACTCTCAAAATTTGGGAATGTTATCTGTATGGTGTGAAATTCGAAATATTCTCTGACTATAAGAGTTTAAAATACCTTTTCACCCAACGGGATCTGAATTTAAGGTAACTAAGATGGGTTGAATATATGGAAGACTTTGACTTCGAACTATAGTACCATCCTAGCAAGGCCAATATTGTAGCTGATGCTTTGAGTAAAAAACCTCATGGTATATTGACTGCACTTATTTTTCAAGATTAGAAGAACTCAGTGGTAATTAGTGACTAT
The DNA here is from genome assembly GCA_002914805.1 of Parasponia andersonii. NCBI lineage: Eukaryota > Viridiplantae > Streptophyta > Magnoliopsida > Rosales > Cannabaceae > Trema > Trema andersonii. The sequence continues at coordinate 479,657 of JXTB01000304.1, read as the reverse complement.
AATTTGCAGTACTTTGAGTCTGGCAACACTACTTATCTCAGTAATGTTGTTGCCACACCTACACTTCTTCAGACGGTGCAGCAAAGTCAGTGACAAGACCAAGAGTTGAGGACAATCTAGAATCAACTCGAAAATAGAGAACAATTGGAAGGTTAGAGTATAAATAGAGAAGATTTTGTGCTTTTCAGAGGAAAGCTAGCAGTAGTTAATAATTCTCATCTTAGAGAAACTATTCTCACTAAAACTCATAATTTATAGTACATCCTGGAAGGACAAAGATGTATCATGATCTAAAGAGACAGTATTGGTGGAAGGGTATGAAACGTAACTAGCTACTTTTGTGGCTAAGTGCATGACATGTTACCCAATATTATAGCTGATGCTTTGAGTAGAAAACCTCATGGTATATTGACTGCACTTATTTTTCAAGATTGGAAGAACTCAGTGGCAATTAGTGATTATAACTTGTAGTACTTTGAGTCTGGCAACACTGCTTATCTCAGTAATATTGTTGCCATAACTACACTTCTTCAGACGGTGCAGCAAAGTCAATGTCAAGACCTAGAGTTGAGGACAATCTAGAATCAATTTGAAAATAGAGAACAATTAGAAGGTTGGAGTACAAATAGAGAATGATTTGTGCTTTTAGAGGAAAGCTAGCAGTAGCTAATAATTCTCATACTATTCTCACTAAAGCTCATAAGTCCAAATTTATAGTACATCCTGGAAGCACAAAGATATATCATGATCTAAAGAGACAGCATTGGTGGAATGGTATGAAACATAACATAGCTACTTTTGTGGCTAAGTGCATGATATGTTAGCAAATCAAAGCTGAATATCAGAGATCAGTTGGACTGCTACAGCCTTTACCCATACTAGAGTGAAAATAGGATAAGATCACAATAAATTTTGTGATGGGTTTTCCAACGACACGAAGAAAGAACAATATAGTTTAGGTGATCGTTCATAGTATGACAAAAGCTGCTCATTTCATACCAATCAGGTCTGATTTTTCACTCAACAAGCTTAGTCGTCTCTACATTGAGAATATTATTCGATTGCATAGGGTGTGTCATTAAGTATAGTATCTGACAGAGACCTAAGATTTACATCAAAGTTTGGGAGAGCTTTGCAAAGAGCTTTGGGGACAGAACTAAATCTCAGTACTACTCATTATTGTTAGATAAATGGCCAATTTGAAAGGACTATTCTGACTCTAGAAGACATGCTTCGCTCTTATATACTGGATTTTGATGGAAACTGAGATGATCACTTGTCATTGGTAGAGTTTGCTTACAACAACAACTACCAAACCAATCTTGGCATGGCTCTATATGAGGTATTATATGGGATACCATGTAGATCACCCTTGTGTTAGGCCGATGCAGAGGACTATGTTACTCTTGGGCAAAAACTAATACAAGAGACTACTGAGAAAATTAACAAGATTCAGAAAAGACTTAAAGATATGCAGAGTCGTCAGAAAAGCTATATGGACCTAAAGAGATGTGAAGTAGAGTTTAAAGTTGGTGAACAAGTATTCTTGAAAGTGATGCCAAGGTGTGGGATCACTAGATTTGGGCTTAAAGGTAAATTGACTCCAAGATATATTGGACCATTTGAAATTACTGTTAGAATTGGATCTGTAGCCTATCGCTTGGATTTACCTTCACAATTGGGCCAAGTACACAATGTTTTTTATGTTTCGATACTCAGAAAGTATGTGCCTAACCCATCACATGTTATTTAAGATGTTGAAGTGCCATTACAAGAAGACATAACATATGAGGAATAACTAGTCCGAATACTAGGAAGAGAGCTTAAAGTACTTCGAAATAGAGAGATACCACTTTTCAAGATTCTTTGGCAACACTATAAGGAAGATGAAGCCACTTGGGAACTAGAAACATAAATATAAGAAAAATATCCTCGTTTGTGCACTTTGATCCTTATATTCAAATTTCGAGACGAAATTCGAGGGGGAGAGGATTTAAAATCCTAAATTTTGTAAGGGTAATTAAGGAATTTTAATTCAAGAGTATTTTGGTAATTTTACATTTTTAGATTAATAAAATTAAAATCTAAAAATATTTCAAATTAAATCATTAGTGTTGAACCTAGACAAAATAAAGGCTAGGTGCAATTGGGGCAAAAGTTTAAAAGAAATTACCAACTGGGGTCAAAAATATAATTAAGGATAGACTAAAATGAAAGAATCTTTTTAAAATTTATGGATAAAGTGGAATTTCAGAAACCTTTTTTCAGTCTAGTCAAGTAGTGAGATGAGTCCCACTGTCAACAGTTTCTGAAAATTGCATAAAATTCCCACTTTTCTTCTTCTTCTTCTTTGCGAAGGTCCTTGAAGCAACACTCTCTGTTACTGTTCATCGTTGCGCATCAAGCCACTGCCGTGCCCGACGCGCTTGCCTATCTTGACTAGAAGCTGCTGATGAACCAACGCTGAGTGTTGCTGCTAATGAACTAGTGCCAAGTATTGCCGCCGTGAACCGCCGCTCCTCTCCAGAGAAAAGACTGCCCAAAGTCACCGACACCGAAACGGTTTTTTGCCCATCGTTTCTTCCTTAGATGTCAAATCAACTTGCCGTTACCATTGTTGAACTTGTCTCGATGTCAACTTTTATTTCCGACCACTCTCGGCCTCTAATTCGGCTCCAGTGAGAAGCTGTTTACTGTAGTATTTTATAATATTAAATTTTTATGTATTTTTCTAATTATTTTGGAATTGAGTTATTATGCCCGAGAAAATTATACCACGTGAAATAGAAGATTGAAACATGAAAATAATAATTTTGAAGTGTTGAAACAGTAACCGGAATGTCGTTAATTATCGATATGAAAAAGTGGCATTTTTCTAATTACTTTCAAAATGTGATATTTTTATAATTTTCAGATTTTTGAGACCATTTAATGCTCGGAACCTCGGAACTGAGTTCTGACTTCGAATTTGGGCTCGATGAGGTCGGGATATGAATTTTGATATAAAATATTACTATATTCTGAGGTGGCATGAAAATCGAGAAAATAGCTAAGGAATTGCATCGTTTTGTGTGCCATAGGATAGTTCTGCACTGAAACCCATTTTTGACAAACTTTATGTTTAACCCAATATTTTTAGGTGTTCTAAATTCAGTGGTGATCTCTATTTCTCAATCCGAGGCTCTATTTGGAAATTCACTTTTTCAAGAGAACATGTCAGGATCCGGAAACGACTATCTGAACAACTAGCTGATCAATAGAGGACCTTTCCAGCATCGTCAACTCAGCATAATTATTATTTTGAGGTAGGATATTCAATTTCCTTGTTTCTATTATTTTTCATTAAAATTGGAATTTATTTTGAAAAATAAAATTTTGTGATTTTATTAAATTAAATTATTTTAATAATTATTTTAATGAATTGTGAACTTATAAAATATTGTGGACTGCTCTGGATATTTATATATGATTTTGTACTAGTTTTAATCTTAGGATTTGGTTAAATCTTAAGAACATTGTTTTTGGATTTTAAGTACGAAATGGATTTCTATTTAAAAATCAGAGCATGTCTAGAATGTTAAACCACTGCATAGTTTGTTAAGACTCCATATATTGCACATTTCATATAATCATGCATGAGATTCATCTTAGACATCACAGTATTGTAGCAGTCAGACTACTATACTCGCCTTCGATGAGAGCCCATAAATCCGTACGAGGTTTGTTTTCTGACTATCTCTACTCAGTAAGTGTAGGCATTCGGTGCTCCTCCGGCTTGGTAGGATTAGACACATGAGTGTCTCTCCGGTTTCCAGAGATAGATGTCAGGCAGGGAACACTCAATACATGAAGTATGAGATGCTCTAGTCGTGATGAGATAATTAGAGCTCATATGAGGTGTTGATTTATGTGATATGCAGTTATGTCCGTTATATTATGATTTTCTATGTGGACGTCTAGTTTTAATTTTAGCATAGTTTTCTATATATGTTTTGAAAGCTTAATATTTGTAAAAATGCTTTCTAGTATTACTAACTATGTAGATATTTTGAGAATTATAAAAAAACTTTTCCAAAAATAGAAATTGGGTAACCTACAGGGCATTTTATTCTCACCCACCTACTTTCTCTACAGGTGGTGTCTAGTGTGACATTGATGACGAACAAGTAGATTAAGGAGTTATCTTTTACTCATAATTCTTGACTTAGTAATGCTAGGGGTGCGAATTTAAGACTTGTGTTGAAGACTTGTTAAATAAATGGAATATGCTATTTGAATAAGTCTGTAAAATAAATATGCCACACTAGTTTGATATTGAGGTGTGAATGGTGATGCTTGATAAATTATTTGAATTTGGTTCTTCTAAATTATTGAGTCCATATTTATTGGTGACTATGAATTATGGGGTATGCTTACTGGTTGGAATTCCAAATGTTTTATTTATCGTGCCATTTAAAAAAAATTCAAAACTCTTAAAAAATTTTCCTTATTAATTAAAGAATTTCCAATTCTAGTGAAATTCTCCTTTGTCACTGTCCCGAGATTTGGGTCGTAACATTAAAGACTAATTAAAGTAAATATTTTTCTGTTTCCTTTTAAAAATACTGTATTATATTTGTATATACGCTTACATATTGAAGGAACATATATATGTGACGTAATTCTTTATGTAATTGCGTAGTTTCGGTACGTATGCAGTTGTGTTGATCATGAAGAGTTTGGGTGTCTGAAAATATATCCTCATCTATAGGAGGGAAAGAATGTTTGAATAGATCATCACAAATATTTACGTACTCCTTCATGTATTTCTTTCACGCACACAAATATACTTATGAATATGATATTAGCTGAACGTCTTTTAATTTTGTTGTTTTCTTTAATATTTTTTTTTTTGGAAAGTAGGTTAATTAATAAATTATATCACTACTTCTGCATTGTAGTACTAATTGTTACAACTGAATTTTTTGTCTTGGTTGTAATAAGTATATATATGACGAGTGCTACAGTACTCTCTAGATATTATTACAGCTGGTAATTAATTAATTGAATGATATATGAATGATTCATAGGATATATATATATATATATATATATATATATATATATATATATATATTGGTTGTGAAGTTGATTAATATTGTTAATATATACTCATACATAATAAGTACTGGATGGCAACAGATTAAAGAAGAGGTCATGATATAGCAAAATGTTATAATTATTATATAACCAAAGTTAAAAAAAATTAATATATGTCTTGTTGAAACACAACCACACCATACATGATCATGACGAAATCCAAATTACGGATGTTCAGATAGATTACTTCTATATCTCACGAGAGATATGAAGGAATTCACGTTTATTGTTCCAGAAGAGTGGCTAGCTCACACTAGCACCCCTTAAACGTACACAATTAAAGTTTTTATTAAAATTAACCATTAGTAATAACGTATGAAATTAGTTCTTTCTCCTGCAGTTGAGTCTGATCACTCCATCCGGTTTAGTGAGAGGGCTGAGCCTTCCCATCTTCACCATGGCTTCTCCAAAATCATTCAAAAACTTATATTGGTCAATGCTGTAAAGTAGGACTAAAGAATTTGTTTGCGCCCCGGAGAAGTTGAAGAGCTGTTGGTCACTGTGCAAAAGACCCCTTTGGCGCACCAAGTTCTTGAAGTAGCTATTGTCAAAGAAATCGAATGTTGAATAGTCGGAAGAACTTGAATCATCAAGAGGAGCTAAGTTGTTGTCTCCTGTTGGCGCTGAACTTGGACAAATGCTCTTCAATTTTTTAGCAAAAGATTGGTCTATGTTACTCTCATTATAGATACGACTCCTGAATGTTGTGCAACGTGCTTTCCCCACTGTGTGACCACCTATATAAAATATTTATGTGCATGTATATATATATATATATATATATATATATATATATGTGTGTGTGTGTGTAGTATACGATCGAAGAACGAAAAAAAAAAAGAGAAACAAATTAATTAGACCATGATAGGAGATAGTGTTAGTTAAAATCTCGTCTAATATTTAACTGGAAATTTTTTTATTGACGAAACAAAGAAGAGAAAGTTTGTGTACGTGTGTGGCAAGTACCTGAGAGAACCACCATTTCTTGGGCAGTAAAGCCTATTCTTGAGAAGAAATCTATCAGAGTTTGAAGATCGAAGAAGGGAGGAGGGAGGTCTCTGTTAGCGTCACTAAGGCTTGCTGTAATGGAGTCTCTTCTGCCTAATTCCACATTCCATGTTGTACGTAATGGAAATAGTGTCTCAAACTGTGTACGACGCCGCAACTGATAATTGTAAAATCAAACAGTACTATTAGACGAATATTATATATATATATATATTTGTAGTTAGTAGTGATTTTCTTCCCTATTCATATTTACTCTTAGATCTGATCAAAATAAAGGATGTTGCAAAAATAAGTACTATAATTGAGGACTTGTTTGGATACATATATATTTTCTTTTTTCTTTCTTTTTTTTTAATAAATAAATAACAAGAGTGGTTGGATTTTCTCCAGTAAATTTTTGAGAAAATATTTACTTTTCATTTCATTGAAAAAAAAATCCAAAAACAAATGGAAGTGTATCCAAGAAAATCCTATTATCTTATTAAAATTCGTTTTAACATAATCAATTCTAGCTATCAAATATACTTAACAATTCATATTAGTTTTCTATCTATACTAGTTTTCTTGATATGAAGTGTTGATTAGATCGATGAAAAGTTGCTAGTAGTTTCCTGTATGTTTTTCGCATTCGTGAGACCAGCAGGGGTCTAAATTAGGCATACAAAGCCCGACTCAAACCCAAAACACTTTTGGGTTTGTAAAATCATTTACGAAGACAATTCAAGACTAGGATTTATTATCCCAATTCAAGCATCTAATAAGAAAGAATTACAAATGCAAAAGCCAAGGTTAAATTTGAGTTACAAAGTATACGATATTACCAAAAATAAAAAAGATATCATTCAGTGCCACATAATTAAGGTTTGTCTATACATAATCGTGCGCTATCTGATCTACGATCGAATAATTAGTATCAATCTAATAGTTAAATATGAGTCGAAAATTAAACATTTCCCCTTACCCTAATAAATATGTTTATATACAGTTCGAATTATGTATTATAAATTTGTAAATAAAGTGTCATATATAACTAGGGAACCATAAGATGGCGGTCAGTAAAGTTGAGAGATTCATCTTACAACATCGACAGAATCACGAGCAGCAACTGCTAATATGTCAGCACAGGACACAATTCCAGGGCATTTACTTTCTAATTTACGTTTGATTTCATCAATGACCTCAAATCCTCGGAGGGAATTTACGTTTGGGAATGCTGACTTTTCTCCTTTGAAATTAGTTTTTGGGTCGTCGTCTAGGAGCACGGATGCATCACAACCCTGCTCAGTAACCATATATTGTTATGTACTACAATATGTAAATTTATATTGTAAATAATACCATTAAGTTATAGAAAAGAATGCATTATTTCTAAAAGTGTTCAAAACCTAAATCATAACAACGTGGAACAAGTACATATATATAACATACGCGTTCATCATTCAAAAGGTGAAAACCAAATAATAAAATTAATAACCATAACCATAACCTTGAACATAGTATGCACTCTTCCGAATTTATAGTTAACTAGCTAGATATATGTTGATGTATACGGGAGTGTATATGTATATATATAATCATTAATAATAATTAGATATATTGAGAGGTTACTTGCATTGACAAAGCAATCATGAAAATGTAGGCGAAGCAATGAGGCTCCCATGCGACGGTCTTTGGCCACCGCATTCATTATTTCGGTTTGAATTATATCGAGGGCCCCTGGGCACTTGAGATCATAAAATTTATCATTTGAGAGCTGATGAGTCCTGGCCGTTACCAAGAGAAACAACAAAATGATGATGGAGGAGCAATTAGAAAAGGAAAGGGAAGCCATAGCTAGCTTATAACGATACAAATTAGTTTCTTTTGTATTGTTACTAGTTATATATCGATCGATACAGTATTTGATCTATTTATATAGTTGAAGCTCAATAGCTCTAGCTAGTTGTGAATTAAAGAATTCCAAATAATAAATAAAGCAATACACGATCTGAATCATATATTATTAAATTTCTCCCCACTTGATGATGATGGGAATTATAGAAAGTGACCACTGAATAAAATAGCCATTATATTATACTAGTCTAATCGATTTCATTAGAACACAATGTGTACCTAATACCTTACTTAATTCGATCTAATTAACTCGAGTACAATTTAGCTGAATTGTTGAAGCTTTTAGTCATTATTATTAATGTCAACCTTATAGGATCTATATTTCACATAATTTCTTTTCTTCCATTAAAATTTGAAATGTAAAAAAAAAAAAAAGAAAAAGAAAAAGGAATGAATGACAGAAATAAAAACGCGTGATTGAAGTGCTAATATACCCGTTCAAAAAAAAAAAAAAAGTGCTGCTATACAAATTGAATATAAGGAAATCGGACTTGTTATAGATATCACATATTCAAACGTGAATCACGCCTTGTTCCATTTGTGGTGTTTACCATGTTAACTAATCAAAGTCGGGATAAGGACTAAGTTGATTTATATTGAAGTATTTTCTAAACTTAAAAGAATATTAGAATTGAAAGAGAAATTTAAGTGGAAGGCTAATATTTTAAATTTAATTAAGTAGATGTCCATTTTTTAAATTTTATAGTTAAATATCCAAGTATATATATTTTTATACTTATTAGATAAATATATCTACTAATTTTAATTAATGTGCTAAAATGTATTAAATATATATTTTTTTATATATAGTATATAAAGTTTTATACTTAGTATATAAGCATATATATATATATAGAATATTTTACTATAACATTTGACAAAGGGACATTTCCTTAAATTAGGCTCAAAAGGCTTATATAGCACTCTCGTTGCTTAAGTGACTGAATTTATACAAAATTAGTGACATATATTGTCATTAAGTATCACCAAACAGGTTCAAAATGTTATCACAATAAGGAGTATAGAAAAATGAAAAAAAATAAAAAATAACTAAGAAAATTCAAATACATAAATTCAGTGATCTACAAGAGTTACTTCCAGTCGACTGGGTCAAATCCTACATTTTAATAAATTATCAGTTGCGAATAAAATCAAATAAATCTAATGATATGCATATACATACATATATATATATATATATATATATATAT
>JXTB01000304.1:453766-465885 GCA_002914805.1 Parasponia andersonii | reverse complement strand
ATCGGCTGGAAAGGGGAACGAAGCACTCTTGATAAGGGTGTGGATACCTTTCCCTAGTAGACGCGTTTTAAATCCGTGAGCTGCGGCGATCCGTGCCAAAGCGGACAATATCTGCTAGCGGGGTTCATGGGCTGTTACAGTATTGGACTTCAATTTTTGGGCATTATGGATTGACGGCACGATATAACCTTAAGCACGACCACAACATAAGCATGGCACGACCTAAAAAGCATAAAAAGTACATTAGTTTAAAAAATATTTATTTTTATTTATTATATTATTTATATCTACAAATTTTGTATATCTTTTTGATTTTTGCTTGTTAATAAATTAACTTTTCCTATTCTTTCTTTTAAAAATAATTTTGCATTAGTGATTTTTAACTAAATATTTTCTTTTCTAATATTGATGGGTACATTACATATTTCAATTATTATTTTAAATCAAAATATAATTATTTAATTAAATATTTTTTAAAAGATCATAAAATATTAACTGTCATAACAATTTAATAGGTTGATTGAAGATAGATACAAAGATACACTAGCATGTTTGGCATACTACATTCATCACGATAAAGGACTAGTACAAGCACAAACACAACACGAGCACAACACAAGATGTGCTTGTGCTTGTGGGCTGTGTCAGACCTAAAGTTTTGAAACTTGGGCCAACAAAAGCACTATACAATGTTTTATTAGGTCGTATCAAGTACGACATGAGGCATGAGCGGGCTTATAACATCTCTAGTCAACGTGTGGATGATTCTAAATTCTAATTAGGCTTTAATAAAGGATTTGAGGAAACCTATAATATATACGCAATTTAAAAAGTACTACCTTTATATATTTTCAAGTACTCTAAAGTTTAGTATAAATTGACAAGAATGTTTCCTGAAATGTTTCGTTGTTTTGCAACATTTGTTCCCTGAAGAATCAAACTAAGGCACTAAAGTCATTGTAAATAACCAAATTGATATTTGGATTAAATATTGGATGAAAAATATGTCTATCACTACAATAAAGCAAGTTAGTAGCGAGGAAGTCCTCGTTATTACCATATTTATCTTCGCGACTGGTAATAGCGAGGACTATGTCATCGGAAAGTGTTCTAATAAGTGGCGATCCCTACTGCTACTCAATAGCGAGGACTTTTCTCGCTATTACTGTCAATAGTTAGGACATTGTCCTCACTATTCTCACTACCTTTCTCAGTATTTTAAAAGTTTTTACAGCAGTAGCTAGGACAATATTTTATTTATATTTTAATTAATTTAATAATTTGTTAAAACAAAATGAGACTAAAATAACTAATTTTTATTATAATTAAAATTCATATTATCATTAAACTTAAAGAAGAAAGTATAATTTACAAATCGAAATTTAAAGTTATAAGTAGGAACTATCTTCGTTTGATTGGGTTCTCATAATCTAGCTCCATCAGGTGGTGATGGAATGACTATATTACCACCTAATACTGCAACAATTGTAGCCATGTTTTGCAATTGCTGTAAAAGACTTGCCACTTATCTTTTTAACTCTTCATTCTCGGCCTGCTGTGATGATGTCAGAATCAAAGTTCACAATGGTAGAAAATGGATCTTGAAGAATCTTAATCTATCTAGGTTTGTTTGAAAAATATGGTTAGTCGTTTAAAGCAAAAAATGGAAAATTGAAAATCTGCAAAGGATCACTTGTTGTATTGAAAGGAATTATAAGAAATTGTTTATATATATACTAATGGAAAATACTGTTATTGAAAATGCATCTACAGTAGAATAACATGAAATAACCAAATCGAGAATATGGCATATGAGATTAGGACATGTTAGTCAAAAAAGTTTAAATGAATTAACTAAACAGAACTTGTTATATGGAGACAAACCTAATAAGTTTGATTTAGTTAACAATGTATTTTAGGAAAGTCAACTAGAGTTAGGTTTAGTATAGGAATTCATTCTACAACCAAACCTTTTGACTATGTCCATTTAGACATATAGGGTCTAGCTAGAACACAAACTTACGGGGGAGGTAGATATTTTCCTTCTATTGTAGATGACTGTTCGAGCTATTTCTAACACACAAAGTACTACAATTATACGGGTTGCAATAAATAATATAGAGTAAGAGAATGTCGATCCAAAGAGGAGTACCTGATTTATAAATGCTAAATATCGACTGAAACTAGTTTTCAATTTATCCAAACAGTAATATTCAATGGTTCTGTGTAAGAATTAAAATATAAATAACAATGTAAACGGAAAGAAAGGAAATTGAAAACTAAACAACCAAAATAATTCTTAAAGCAATAATATGGAACCTAAGGATGCAATCTACCCTCTAACTCCTTCAATTACTAGTTTACCTCATAAAATAATTATCTATGTAGAATTGACAACTAAGAATCTTAAAGTATTCACAAAATCCTTTCCAAGACATAAGTGAAAATGTCTAAACAAGATAATATGTTATTCCTAACATAAATTGATTAGACTCATTAAGTTTAGTCATTCTCACACAAAATTGCATAAGTTATATAGGTATATTACTATTCTATGTGAACTCACCCTACACTAGATAATCTTATAATGTTCTATCTATGTCCAAATCTATAATCCCGTTCCCAAGTTCATATAGATTTCATAACAATAATCTATTTAGTGGCCAAGTAAATAGATGCATTAAGTTCAAGATAAAACACTCAATTCAACCATGGATATCAAGAAGAACAATAGAGGAAAACTAAATAGTTGGATTACATCAGAGGTTCAATTGCCTCCCTAGAAATTGAGTTTAGCTCATGTTCATACAAGGAAAAACACAACAGATATAACAAAATAGATATATATTCAAGTACAGAAAATAGAAGAGAAAGACAAGAGTACAAAGTAAGAAAAACTCTTTTTGAAGTTTTCTAATATGATTTTCTCCTCTTGAATCGTTTTCCTTAATGTCGTTTCTTCCTTGGAGTAGCTCTAGAAACACTTGTTGTTAGGGTTTTTGTCCCCTAGTCATTCTCCTTCCTCAGATGAGTGTAAGAGAGTTTATATAGAAGAAGCAAACCGGTCACGATCCATAAATCCTACAATATGTCTGCACTTTGTAGCACTGCAGTGCCTAAGTTGGCGCTAAGACGGTCGAAGAGCTGGCATTGTAGCACCACATTACTCAGGAGATACCACCGCAATGCCATGTGTGTGACACCGTGGCACGACACTATTAATGCAACCGTGCTGCGGCATCACACCATTAATCCCAGTGTTGCGGCGCCAAGATACTGGTGCTTTTAGCACTACAGCCCTAAGTTAGCGCTGCAACACCCAGTTTTGCCCGATTCCTTCCATATTCTCAGCACTGTTACACAATGTTAAGATGTTGTTGTCCGTCTTTACTCGCTAATGATCGAAATTGCCTTAGTTTAGCCTCAGTTTTACTTAAAAAGTCAGAATTGTACTCTCAGTAACTTCCCACCTAAAATATGCATCAAAAACAACCAATCAAGTAAAAAGAGCTTAAAGACGAGCAATTCTTAGGCTTAAAGTTATAGTAAAGATAAGTATAAAATACACTTTCCAAATACCCTCAAACTTAAGCTAAAGCTCGTTCTCGAGCTAAAACAACAAAAATAAACAAGCAAGAATTAACTAAAACCACACAAAAAAAAACAAAACTAAGATAAACAACTGATGCTTTTGAATGAGGTTAACGTTGTCTTAACACTGTCTAAAAGACACATCACTCAAAAGAAACTTTGAAGTATCATAACAGTTTAGAATTGCAAATATGCTAGTGGTTTCACTTTGTTGTCAACTCTTAGTATGTGTATAATAACTGCTTATATTTAACCAATCACACTTGGATCACTTTATGCAGATTTAGGATATACATTTAGAGTTGTCTCAATGAAAGTGAATAAGTCATCTCATCAACCTGCTTTTTATGTCAATCTCCACTAATGTAGAATAACACTCAATCGAATATTAATAGGTTTTTACTCGGCTTGTAATGTAGGCTTGGGTATAAATGAATAGAATGGTATCATTTAGGTTACATCAAACCATGGATGCCCTTTTTATTCAGTGATTACAATTCACTCAGGCATACCACAATCATTTCCCTCAAATTTAGGTTTTGACCTATTTGCAACTATTTTTTTTTAAATCAACTATCAATTTAACGTAGTCAAACTTCTTCCTTCAAAAGGCTTTCCCTTTTTCATTTTTCATAAACTGCTCACATTTCATCACAAATTTAAAATTTATTTTCAAGCATATATGGTGTGAACTGAGGCTTTTTGGGGAAAAAATTTCTTGGTAAGATGAGTTTATTGGCTTACAAAATGAAAAAGGCTAAGAAATTGGCTTAAATAGGATGACAAAGGATATCACATTTAAAGAGTAAGCTTGAAAGGCTCAACTGGTCCAAAAATAGCCAACATCATTTTTTCGAATTTCATACTACCTAGGATTTCGCCTCGATTGACAATTAAATAAGTTCTAAGAAGACATGTGACTCAGAATTTTTCTAAGTCACAAGTACAAAGTTACTCTAAGTAATTCAAGGTTAAATGCTCACAATTATGTGCAAAATGTGTCCAAGAGTTGTTCACAAAGCAAACCCACTAAAGATTTAAGTATACAAATAGTTATGATACTAAATGTTTCCAAACAGTTATTTCACACATACTCACAAAAATATTATCGATCGGTAACCTCTATCAAAAGCTCCAAACAGCACACAATCAAACAAATAAACAAAAAGAAAACATACTATGAGAGAAAAAAGAAAGAAAATAAATAAACTAAAATGAAACAAAGGGAAGACATTTTAGAAGTTCAAATTAAAATGCTCATAAAAGCCAAGTGAGTAAGTGCTAGAAACTCCCCCCAAACTTAAAGTGTGCATTGTCCTGAATGCACTAAACATGAAATAGCAAGTACGAATGAGCACTAACCTGAGTGAAAGTCGCTCAGTCGATCTCAAAGGTGTGGTGGTTGCCAAGTTGATCACTTTCAGCTCATGGTGGTAGTGGCGATAGTGCCAAATACTAGTAATTATTTTTTAATTTTTTGGGATGGTGGCGACGCAACATAAAAAAATGGCACTGGGTTGCCAATGCCTAGAAAGTTTTTTTTCAAGCTGGTGGTGCCACAGTGTCAAGACCTAGGATTCCAGAAAAAATTGGCCCTGCATCACCAAATGTAGTGCCAAGTTTCTAGTTTTGACGCCTTAGAATGGCGCCAGGGTGCCAAAAATGCCTGCAACACCTCATTTTTCTGTAATTAAGTCCTTCCATCAACACTTTCATCACTCGTCTTCAAAACAACCACATCAATAACTTCAACATATATTTCCCTCTTTATTCATGAAATTCTTGGGTTACCTCCCAAGTAGTGCTTATTTAACGTCTCTAGCTTGACATAGCTATCCATCATGAAGGATTGTACGAGGCGAAGGATGATTTAGCTCGATCAAAATCTCCTCCGAGGTAATCTTTGAGCTTTTAAATGTTCACCTTGCTTCTTCTAGTTACACCACATGGAGACGTATTAGTTTCTTTGAATGGCCCCGACCGTCTTGCCTTGAGCTTGCCTGGGAAGAGTTTTAGACAAGATGAACCAAGCACACCTCTTGGTCTTGGTTCAAAGTGATGATCATCATGCTTCTTCTTCTTTGTCCTTCACCTCTTCATATCCTTCTTATAAGGCTTGTAATGGTTAGAGGAGGAGAGTGAAGGCTCTATGACTTCTTTTGATGGATTGGACTTTGAACATTGTTGTGGAACTTCTTTCAATGTATTATCGTCAATGCTCTCTTTTACCAAGTCTACTAGATAACAATCATCGATGTTGCTAGGAGAGTCCGCCTCTGTGAATACATTAAATGATATAACTTGATCCTCCACTCTTATAGTAAGTTTTCCCTTGTACACATCCATGACCGTTCTCCCGATTGCTAAGAATGATCTTCTAAGAATAATTAGAAGATTTTCATCTTCCTTCATGTCAAGAATAATAAAATCATCTGAGAAGTATAGCTTGTCCACCTTCACTAGCACATTCTCGATGATTTCTCGTGGATATTTAATAGACCGATCAACAAATTGGAGCATTATAGTAGTTAGTCTTGCTTTACCCAAACCCAGTTTTTGGAAGATAGAAAATAGAATTAAATTGACATTAGCTCGTAAATCACACAATGCCTTACCAAAGAAATGATCACCAATTATGCAAGGAATGTTAAAGCTTCCCAGATCTTCAAGCTTAGGAGGAAGTTTATTCTAAAGAATGGCACTACATTACTCCGTAAGAGCAACTGTCTCATACTCCCTAAAGCTCCTTTTCTTGGAAAGGATCTTCTTCATGAACTTAACATAGCTCAGCATTGGCTCAAGTGCCTCGAGGAAGGGAATATTGATGTGCAGTTGCTTAAACACTTCTAAGAACTTAAAGAATTGTTGGTCTAGCTTCTTCTTCTGAAATCATTGAGGAAATGGCAATGATAGATTATAAGGACATAGCTTTGATAGTGAGGTTGAGGGACTTTCAATGCTCACATCTTGGACTGGCTTTGCTACGTCACTTTCCTTGGCATGCTCTCCTTTAACAACTTCTTCAACCATTGGCTTTGAGGGTGAAATGGGCTTCTCAATATTTTTCACTATCTCCTTCCCATTTCTCGATATGATAGCATTACAATACTCATTGCCCTTATTTCTTAGATTCACCTCGGTATTGTTAGGTAATGCTCCTTGAGGTTGATTGGTTGAAGCATTGGTTAATTGGCCAAGTTGTGTCTCCAAGGTTCCCATGGTGGCTGCATGATTTTAGAGGCTGGCTTCATCCTTTGTAATGTACTGCATAAGTATCTCCTCCATAGATGACTTCTTCTCTTATGGTGATTGCTCTTGATTCTAGAATCCTTGATGTTGCATCCTTCTTATGTTTGGATTCTGTCGTTGTTTGTTTTGGTAACTCCAAGAGAAATTTGAATGGTTTCTCTATCCTGGATTGTAAGCATTGGAGTAAGGATTATTGCATTGGTGTTGATTATGGTTCCCCACAAAGTGAGCCGACTCCATATTCAAGGGACAATAAGAGCTCAAGTGTTGTCACCACATTCCTCACAGGATCCAGTTGGGATGTTTGCACCCTATGGATCGCCATTGAATCTAGCTTCTTGGTCATTGACTCTAAATTCTTTGTCAATACACTAACTTAAGCTGCTAGTGAAGAAATAACTTCTAACTCACTGACACTTGCAACTCTCTTTAGACTGATACGCTCGGAAGGCCATTTGTAGTTGTTTGCTGCCATTTCTTCCAATAACTCATAAGCATCATCCATTGATTTTTCCATCAATGCACCACTAGATATAGTATCTACGATGGTCCTCAAATGACCGATCAATCCATTATAGATTGTTTGAACAAAAAGCTTTTTAGGTATCCCATAGTGTGGACAAATTCTCATCAACTCCTTATAGTGCTCCCAAGCCTTGTACAAGGATTCATTGTCAAATTGCACAAAAAAGGTGATGTCATTCCTCAACTTTGCAGTCTTGGCTGGAAGGAAGAACTTGGCAAAAACTTTCTGAGCTAAGTCCTCCTATATAGTGATGGATCCTAAGGGTAAGGCATTCAACCTATCCTTAGCCTTATCGATCAAAGAGAATGGGAATAACCTCAAGCGAATGGCATCCTCCCTAACTCCATTATGCTTGAAAGTATCGCTTATCTCCAGAAAATTTATGATGTGTTGGTTAGGATCATCACTAAATAAGCCACCAAATTGACACATGGTTTGCACCTTTTAAATAATTGTCGGCTTCAACTCAAAGTTAATGGCATTAATAACCGGCCTCTGAATGCTAGGACAGAAATCTTCAAGGACAAGAACCGCAAAGTCCCTCAAAGAACTAGCATTGTCTCGATCTCCCATAGTTTCTTGAGGGTTGACTGCTTTGTTCCTCTGTCTTTGAATTTTTCTCAACGAACGCTCGACCTCAGAATCAAATGGTAAGAAGTTCGCACTCCTCATACGTCTCATATAATAAAATTAAGCACCTGAGATTCATAACAAAAAGAAAAAGTTTGAATTAAATCGAAATAATAGATATTAGTATTAATAAGTAGTAAATCACCATACTCCCTGGCAATGGTGCCAAAAACTTGTTAGAGCTATTTCTAATACACAAAACACCGCAAGTATACGAGTCATAACAAGTAATATAGAGTAAGAAAGTGTCGATCTCACGAGGAGTACCTAATTTACGAATTCTAAGTACTAACTGAAACTAGTTTCCAATTTATCCAAAAGACAATATTTGATGATTTTTTGTAAGAATTAAAATGTTAATAACAATGTAAAAAGAACGAAAGGAAATTGAAAACTAAGCAACCAAAATAATTCTTAAAGCAATAGTAAGGAACCTATGAATGCAACCTACCCTGTAACTCCTCCAACTATTAGTTTTCCTCATAAAACAATTATCCAAGTAGAATTGATAACCAAGAATCCACGGAAGTACCATCGCAGCATCACTTCCTGATGCCGCAATGCTAAGCTACTAGAGCTTTTGACGCTACAACACCAAGTTAGTGTTCCAGTGCCTAGTTCTACCTAATTCCTTCTATCTTCTCGGCATTGTTGCACACTATTGAGATATTGTTCGTTTGTCTTTACTCTCTAATGATAGAAATTGCCTTAGTTTAGCCTCGGTTTTACTTGAAAAATTGAAATTCTCTTCTCAATGATTTCTCACCTGAAGTATTTATCAAAAACAACCAATCAAATAAAAAGAACTCACAGACGTGCCATTATTAAGCTTAAAGGCATAGTAAAGATAAGTGTAAAATACACTTATCAATGACTATTCAAGAAGGGTATAGGTTCACATTCTTAAAAATAAAAAATATGATTTTAATAAGTTTATTTTATGGAAGAAAAACACACTTGTCAAGCTAGAAAAACTCTATAAGGCGAAATCACTTGCTAATAGGTTGTACATGAAGCAAGGACTTTATTCATTTAAGATAGTAGAATGAAAAATGATCTTTGATCAGATTGATGAGTTCAATAAGATGATTGATGATCTTCAAAATATATAGGTAAAACTTGAGGAAGGGGATAAACCATCGATCCTTTTAAATGCACTGCCAAAGTCAGATGAGGATAGGAAGGATGTTATGCTTTATTAGTGAGAAAAAAAAACATCTAATCTTAACAAGGTACAGTCAGTAGTCAATGCTAAAGAACTTCTTAGGAAACTTGAACGAAAAGAAGATCACCATGGTGATGGTCTAGAACTTCATAGGAAACTTGAAGGAAAAGAAGATCACCATGGTGATGGTCTTACTGCTAGAGGAAGATTTGAGAAGAGGAATAATAACGGAATAAAGGGAAAATTAAGATCCAAATTTCAAGGAAAGTACAAATGCTTCCATTGTTATAAAGAAGGAAATTTCAAAAGGGATTATCCATAAAAGAATTAAAAATGACATCAAGAAAAATCCAAAGATTCACCTGAGGCATTTGTGATTTCAGATGGATATAATTCTGCAGAAGTTCTAGCCATTATTACTGATCGACATACTCATAACAACTAGGTTTTAGACTTGGGATATACCTTCTATATGTGTCTAAATACGAGCTGGTTGAAGGAGCTAGACTCAACAGAAGATAGGATGGTTTTACTGGGAAACAATAAGTCTTACAAAGTCATTGGTATTGGTTCTGTCAAAAAAAAAAAAGTTCATGATGGCAGAAAATAGATCTTGAAAGAAGTCAAGTATGTTCTTGAACTTAAAAGAAACTTAACCTATTTAGGTCTGTTTGACAAAAATGGTTACTCATTCAAAGTGGAAAATTGAAATTCATAAGTCTGCAAAGGATCACTTGTCTTATTGAAAGGAATTAGAAGATATGGTTTATATACTAATGGGAAATACTATCATTGAAAATGCGTCTGTAGTAGAACAATATGAAATAAACAAATCAAGAATATGGCATATAAGATTAGTACGTGTTAGTCAAAAAGTTTTAGATGAATTAACAAAACAGAAATTGTTATGTAGGGATAAGCATGACTTTTGTGAACAATGTGTTTTAGGAAAATCAACTAGAGAGAGTTAAGTTTAGTATAGGAATTCATTCTACACCCAAACTTTTTGATTATGTCCATTAAGACCTAGAGGTCCAGCTAGAACACGAACTAATGAGGAGGTAGATATTTTCTTTCTATTGTAGATGACTATTCAAGAAGGGTCTAGGCTTACATTCTTAAAAATAAAAATGACACATTTAATAAGTCCGTTGAATGAAAAACACTTCATGAAAACAAACTGGAAAAGAAGTTTAAGCACTTAAGGACTGACAATGGCTTGAAGATTTTTGAAAGCAATTTATTGAGTTTTGCATGAAAGAAGGCATAACTAGACACAAAACAGTTATTAGAACCCTTCATAAAATAGCTCATGCTGAGAGAACAAAATAAACCATCCTGGAAAGGGTAAGATGTATTCGTATGCCATTGGACAACTAATTATTTTTTCCCCTATCTCTATCTAGAAAGACCTAAGGAAACTTAGTAATTACCAAGTATAGTGACAAGTAAGGTTGATTCCATTAGAAATTGATCTAACTAAGGGTTAGAAGAAAATTCTAAACAAAAACAAAAACAAAAACTGCAAAATAAATTAAATGCAAGTAAATAAAATAAATAGGTTAAATCATTCTCCCACACTAAGTCATCATGTTTATCTAACTACCTAATTTTACACTCAATTATCTATTAAGGCAACCAACCATAGATAATCTGAAAATGCATAATCACCCTCATCTTTCCTTAGTATTTTAGGTAGACAAGCACCATGTCTAACCTCTTCCTATTAAGTAATCTAAGAAAATACTCCAGAATTTAATTAAATAGAAGTACTAAGTTGAGAAAGATCTTATATTGATCTAGGCAATTATCATACAAATGTGAAATCTTTAACCTAGTTTATGTCCTTCGCTATAGTCAATACATCGAATGATCAATACCATCTATAACTTTACCACATATGGTTTAGATATGACAAACGATAATATCTAGTCCTAGCAATACAATTCTATCGAGATCATCTAGTAATCCTCCTAAACAAACAAAATATCATGTATATATTAATTACATATAGAAGAGCATAAGCAACTTTAAATAAACAAATAAATTGTATAAAATCTAGAAAATTAAATGACAATAATATCTAGAGCTTTTAAATTACCCTTAACCTGATCTAAATTTATACAAGGATAAACAAGAGAATTATCATGCAAGAATAACAAAACAAATAAAAACCAAAGAGGAAAAGAAGAAGAAGAAGGAGAAGGAAGAAGAACATTACAGTAGCTTCTAAGCTTTCATCCTTTCTCTTTCTCTAGATTTTTATGTGTTTTTTTTTTTTTTGTGTCTTTTAGGTATGTATGATCTCTCACCATTTGATGTAGAGAGTCTTATTTATAGAGAAATAGGTCTGAAGGGTGAGTCGGTCAAGTTCTACACAAATTAAGAGCCTTAAATAATCAAAATACTCAAAGTCAATAGTTGTAAAATACTCTAACATCACGGCACTCAGACCCCAACAGTGTGCCAAGAAGCCAGCTTCATGGCACTTAACCTCTATTGTGCGCATTCTTCAACTTTTTTTCAACTTTATCGTTACCTCATTTTGGACCCGTTTTAGCTCTTTCTTTTTTTTTTATCCTTTTATCTCCAAAATACCTAAAACACAAAAACAATATAATTAGCCTTAGAAAACATGAAAAATAACACAATAGTATGCAGAAGTTGTTGGATTTAAAACGATTTTCGCAGCGGAAGATTGGCCCAGGAACATTCAAAAATTTTCTCAAAACAATTGACTATATGAGTGCATAGTATTAATTCATAGCAAATAGGAATATATAAAGAGAATAGATCTAATACCTCTTGTAGCCTATCAGCAGATCCTAGCTTTACTGTCTTCTCAACCACGATCTTCCAATCCAAGTCTCAAACACAACTGGATGAACATGTGGGCGTTGCGTACTATTTCTTAAACTCACACTTTAAGCCTTTACTATTTTCTCAACACATGAGATT